>JBBPBS010000330.1:950219-975093 GCA_037974835.1 Cicer judaicum
AAATCAATAATTTTGATATATATGTCAAATAATTAGGGGATTATATATTAATTAATTTGCAAACAATATAATAAATTATTAATCAAGACTATATCATTATACAAACCTATATAAATTTTTAAATGATGTTTTTTTAAAAATCAACACTAATAATCAAAACTTATTTAAAATAAAAAATAATAATATCATCAATTTTAATAATGTTTTTTTAAATAATAATTATATTAAAACCAATATATTTTAACTGTGGTTTGAAACTTTAATTTATCATATATTAATATGTAAACAACATCATTACTATTTTTTAAAAAATAAATTTATAAAACTAATCTAAATATATATATTACTAATCTATATTTTAAAAATAATATATATATATATATATATATATTTACTAATCTAAATTTAAAATATATAAAATACTAACTTGAATGCCGAACAGCGTCTGACTTCAAGCTTCCACTCACGTACGATGCTTGCAAGTCTTCGAAAAAATTAACAAGTACTATAAAAATAAAAATCAATAACATTAATTAGTTATATCATATTAAAAAATAAAATTATAAATTAATTACATATATAATATAAATTAATTACATACATAATATAAATTAAACTTACCAAATTTATATGATGAGTAATTTGTAGAGAGAAGGAGGAGAGAATAGTAAGAAATAAGTTTTAGAGAGAAGTTGTATTGTGAAAATGAATTAGGAAGATGAGATATATATAGAATTCGCATTGGGCCTTTGTGGCGGCCTTACCCGTCAGAAAAGCCAACGGCTACAAAGGCCTTTCTGGCGGCCTTTGCCGCCAGTAAAGGTAACGGATATGTCCACTTGTGACGGCCTACGCGGCCAGAAAACCCAGCTGGCATTGGGCGCCTTTTGTGGCGGCCTTGGCAGCCAGTAATGCCACGTCCTCAATCCTTTGTGGCGGCATAGGCCGCCACAAATACCTTGACCATTTCAGATTTTTGTGACGGATCTGACCCTCACAAAATCCTTAATTTTTTACCTGGATTTTGTGGCTGCCTAAGCCCTCACAAAATCACAATGTTGTGATTTTGTGAGGGCTTAGGCAGCCACAAAATCCAGTTAAAAAATAAAAAATTTGTGAGGGCTTTTTCAGCCACAAAAGATGATCAATTTCAATTTTATCCTTTGTGAGGGCTTTTTCAGTCACAAATTTGTGAGGGTTTTATTCGGCCACAAAATATTTATAAAATTGACCACAAAAGAGAGAAATTCTTGTAGTGACAATTCGCATATACCATTAGTTTACACGATTCAAAAAAGGAGTAAAGATAGTCAAATATGCATATATAAAACTTTCTAAATGGCCTTACTTGTAACAACTAATTTTGGATGCCCATGTTGTTTGATGACAGTGGAGTATTGATCATATGCATATCAGAAAGTAATATTTATTAATTCATCTTAGAGTGAAAATTATAAAATCAAAAAAAATTTAGGTATTGAGAGTTCAAAAGAATTGTTAACTATTGCTAGACTCATCAGGAAAAGATTGTATAACTGCAGCTACATTGACAGTAAACACATTTGCGAAATGCATAAAAAATGCATCAGTTATATGCAGTAATTAGAAGTGGTTAAGCAGTTATATGCAACACTTAAGTGTATAAGAAGGGTAATAGTAAGAAATGGAAAAGAAAAAAAAAAACAGCAACACGAAGCAATCAAAAAATAGAAGCAAAATAAGTTTAAAAAAAATTCAACATTTTAGTATTTGAATAGTGATGGAAGCAGAGTTAAAAAGGAGCAATAAATCGGCAGTTAAAAATAATTAATGTAAATGGCGAAATATTTTCTAATAAAAGGTTTTTGTGACTTACAATCGTTAGAAGAAACGATTCAACGGCAAAAGCGGATCAGTGATCGAAAAGGTATCTCATTTTTGGGTTATTTGCATTTCAGGGTTTCACATTTTCCGTTTTTTGCATTTGTATTTATTTATTTTTTTTTGTTAATTTATAATATTTAAAATAAAATAAGTTAATTTTAAAAAAAATTAATATATAATTTTTCACAATAGTAATTTTATTATTTAAATAGAATATATATTATATTATATCATGATGAAATGTGAATCAAATACATAACAAAATAAAATGTTATCTTGTGTGAATGAAATACATAATTTGATAATATTTATCTTATCATATATTTTCTTCTTGTTATTCAACTTATATCATAATTTGTCTTTTTCTATTTTGCACATCAAACAAACTCTTAAATTATATAAAGTTGGATCTATAAATATAAATCTAACCATCATAAAAACTATATTACTATTTTTATACATACTTTCATATGTGAGAAAAGTTCCTCCCGGACAATTTGACTTATTAGGATTTAGGTGTCTTTGAATTGATATATAATTCTAAAAATAAAAAAGAAGATAGAAGGTGGGTTCATTCGGAATTCTGAAAAAATTTAAGAATTAAAGAAATGCTAACAATTGTTATAAGAACCCGTTTAAACAGATAAAAATAAAAATATTAAATTAAAAGTAAATTAAAAATTATTTATTCAACTTTTGAAATATAAAATTTTATATTTTTATTACAAAATGTTTTACTTTTATATCTTTAACAAGTGTTTAAAGATACTTGTCAGTATGACTTTAAAAATTAATAAATTATTTTAAAAAAATAATACTGATTCTGTTGAGCCATTATTGTGATAATTATGCTTTTTAAGTGGGAGATTAGCACAAAAAAGCACTAATCTCAATCTCTCGATCTCGGTAGTTAGTAAGATTCGCTCAGATCTCTTCGCAAGAAAAGTAAGCAATATAGAAATATATAGACTTCAACGTCAATCACGCAAACATCCTAAACAATTATTCATCATCAAGTGGGGGACCCAAACCACGAGTTTTGTAATAAATACCCACCTGAACGTTATTATACTCATTTTTATATCCTCCATGTTATAATACTAAAATGTCATTTCAAAGATGCCAATGTGAAGTATGTGCTAATAACTAATCGTTTTCATTTAGGCATTATATGTAGCATAGATTACAAGCACACGGAATCCTATATTTTTAACACCATAAAATATCATGTTTGAAAATTAAAATAAAGGTTTAATTTCCTTTTTTTATACCTCTATTTTATCCAGATCACTTAAATTGGAATATTTTAGTCTTTTTATTAACACAATTTTCACAATATTAGTCTCTTAATTTAGTGTTTTTGAAACACTAACGATGTGTTATTTTTATATGATGTATTTAAATTGATGATGTGGCAAATCAGGTGTATATAATAATTTTATCTCACTAAAAATAAAATATTATATGATAAAATAATTTAAATAAATTATAAAAAAAATTATAAAACAGAAAATTGATTAAATTCAAACCTTGTAAAATTCGGGTGCCTCTAATATAGACCCTCTAAAAAGAGTTCTAAAGGTGCACGATGACATTTTATCCACCGTAGGAAGTCATCGTATTTAGATAGATCCAATAAATAAATAAAAACTAGCGTCAATAAACTTAAAAATATACGTAAAAAAAATGTGAATAAAAGAGAACGTACTTATAGCAAATCAAATTCAGACGCAAGTATAATTTTAAACCCTAAAACACAGTTGATCAATACTCAATGTAAAGAATAAGAGTAATAAATTACGTAGAATTAAATAAAAAAAAAATTAACACAAACTAAGTTATATAATAACAAGAAAAAAAATGGTTCGAGAAAAGCAGATTGAACACAATAGGCAAAGGAAACACATATGACTAACAAAGGTGAATGTCAAAAAAATAACTTACCAATTAAAAAAAAAAAAAGTCACTAGGACTAGATAACTAAACCTACCTAGAATTTAGACATCTTTCAAATAACACCCAAAAAAGTATTCTTGTTCTCAGTTAAATTTAAAGCGTATATATTTTGGACTTAAATATAGTTTTGGTTCCTATGTTTTAGAAATTTTGGTCCTCCTATTTCTAAATTAGCAATTTTATTTTCTTAGTTTTCTCATTTTTTGAAATTAAACTCATGTTTTTTTATTATGTTCATGTGACAATTTTTAATATATTGTGGCATTGACTAATTTAAAAATTATTGTCACGTCAGATAATCATTTCCTTTATATTCTTCAACCTTTTTGTGTTGACAAAGGGGGAGACTTATTTTAGATTTTATGTTTAGATTTTATATTGGTTTAAAAATATAAAGCATATTCTGAGGGGGAGCTTTTAAGCTCTCTATGATTAAAATTAGAATCAAAATTAAAATCTAAATTAACATATTTTTCATCATCAAAAAGGGGGAGATTGTTGAGACAATTTCAATTTAATATTTTGATGAAAACAAATAAAAAGTTAATTAAGAATTCTAATTATAATTCTAAATGTTTTGGTATTTGACATGTGCATTTGAGTGTGTTAAAACAAGATAGGTGTCAAACATTACAAAACAGATCTCATTAAAATCAAAGAAAGTAAAAGCAGTAAAACGAAGATTGATCTTGAAGTAGTTCTGGAAATCGAATAATGATCTTCGTTTTTGGCAGAAATAAGAATAATCAGTTTCTTTATTAGAGATTGGATCCTGGAAGCTTTATTTATCTCATACCTTCATAAAAGAATAAGAAAGGATCAATCTAAGTCATAACCATTCCAGAATTTGAAGGATCAAAGATATACTTCATAAAAAGCTTAAAACAAGATCATTCTTCAAGTGAGGCAATTGCAAGTACAAAGTTGCAAGCTGTAAAAGTACACTGCTGATTGTACTTTCAATCTAGACCTACACATGTGACTAAAAATCAAGCAATCATCTCAGACAACTGACACAATCACAAGTATAAGTCAGCTCATCACCAACAAACTCGAAGAACAATCTTGGGTGTCAAGAACGTTCCTGGATCTAGCATAATCACTCTTTCTTTACGAATGGTTTTATCTAACCAATCCTTCATGATAGTTGGCCCTATTTAAACGGACATATGAGCTGTCCTAAAGCTCTATTAAAGCTTATAAATACAGCTTGAATATAAAGAACAAGACACAACTCAAAGTGTTAAACAGAGCATCAATCATTCACTCATACTCAAGTTTGTCAAAATCATTCTCACGCTTGCAGTTCCATTCTTTGTGTTGTGTTAGAATTAGTAACAACTAAGTTCTAATTATAGAATCTATTTCTCAAACAAGAGTTGAGACATCTCAAATTCTAACAAAATAATCTCATCATTATTGTAAAACTTAAACTATAAGGGTTTAGTATAGTTTGGGTAGATTGTAAGAAATCCTATCAAGGTTGATAGATGACCTGATTGAACTCCTTTCTGGGTGGAAAATATTTAAGTTTGTAACAAATCAAGGTTGATTTGAGCTAGGTGTTGTAAAACCAAGAAGGTTCTTTATTTTGAATAGTTAGTGGAAAATCTCACGGTTGTGAGAATTGGACGTAACCCGAGTTGGGTGAACTAGGATATATACTTGTGTAATATCTCTATCTCTATCTCTATTTATTATATGCTTTACAATTAGTTTTTATATTGATAAAATGGATATTGTTGTTTTACATTAACCAAGATCAATCTTCGTTTTTAACCAAGATCAATCTTGAGTTAAACTTTCAATTTTTAAACAGGAATTTTGAAAAGAGGCAATTATAATTCAAACTCCCTTCCTTATAATTGACATTGCTACTTCAATTGGCATCAGAGCACTGCCTCTAAAGTTGAGTACCTAACAAGTATTAGAGAAAAAGATTTAGGAAGAAGAAGTAATGTGAGAAGCTAACATGTGCTTGATGGAAAACTTAGAAAATAATGAGTTAACCATCTCTAAACTTTGTCCTTCATGTGAACAAATGTTAAAAGAACTTGATAACTTACTAAACGATATAAACCTTCTTATTAAAAAATGTAGTTCTTTAAAAGAACAATTTTTCATCCCTAAAAACAGAATAATTTTTCATCGCCTTCTCATCCCTAATTCCTTGTACAAACCTTTTTCATCACTGCCTTTATGATGTTTCATAATCGTTGGTATCACGTTTCATTACCGCTTTACAAACATTTGTCGCAGAACCCAAGTCTGAGTCCAACTCCAGCCCCAACTTGTTCGACTTGATTCTACAACCGTGACACTATTTTGTTCTCCTAAACTCTCAAATTGCAAATGCGACATGAAACACTCAATTTTTGTCGTCTCGTCGCTATAGTGAACGAAGAGGTAAGGAACTTGTTTTATAATTCTTTTGAAATTTCTTTGTTGTCTCATGCTAATGTTATTTCACGTGACCTCATATTGTGTCTTCTTCATTTTCTTAGAGAAAGAAGGTGTTCAAGAGTAGTTGAATTGATGCCGAATACGGTTATTGGAAGAGACCAAATGACCTCGTCGAGATTTGGAAAAACAAGCACCAAGAACTATGCTCAACAAATTGCTTTTCATTTCTGGCACATACAACACATTTTCAATTACAACAATTTTCTATTTTTTTCTTTTGATAACCATGTTGCCAACTCCCCCATCTTCCAAGGTTCTATCATCAGCAAACCTGATCTTGCTCCTTCTTGATGTATTAATATCCACCAGCCATTCTTTGTGATTTGTCATGTGATTTGAACATCAAGTATCAAGGAACCAAAATTGGGACTGAGAGGGTTCTTCATTCATGGTAACCATCAACAAAACTGTGTCTAAGTCTGAATCATCTTCTTGAGCAACACAGGCCTCATCCTCATATTTTTGCTTCTATTATTCTTTCCTAGACCAGCATTCATCATTAAAATGTCGAAACTTCTCACAATTGTAACAATGCACATTCTTCTTGTGAAAGTTCTTTGATTTTGCTCTTGATTTACCATTTTTATGGCCTCCCTTTGATGAGAATTCAGACTGGTTATCAGGTTTCTTGATTTTATACCTTTTCCACTTCTTTTCCTGATCTCCTTTCACATGGACTTATGTTGCCAGCGCCTGATCCCCAAGTTTCACTCTACTTTATTTCCTCCATTCTCAACTCTCTTGCTTCTAAAGTTTCATGTAACTCTTCAAGAATTAGTGTGTAAATATCTTTGGATTCTTCAATGGCACATACAATGTAATCAAACCTGGGATGCAAGGATCTTCAGGTATTTTCAAACAATTTTTGTTAAGTCAACTTCTCACCACAACTAGCCATTTGATTTGTGATACTTCTCAGTCTAGAGATCATATCAATCACCTTTCTTGTTCCTCCATCTACAACAATTTGAATTTTCTTTGTAGGTATGCAACTTCACCTTCTTGACCTTGGTGTCTTATGCATAACACTTCTCAAGAATGTACCATGCTTCTTTTGCACTTCTTGCATCATATATCATCAAAAATGGTTGTATCAAGGCATTGATGAAGAATGAATGTAGCCTTGCAATCTTTCTTGTTGTTTTCTCTAAATCTAGATGTCTGCTCCTCTATTGGATTTGCAACAAGTTCTTCAAAGCCATTTTCTATGATCTCCAATAGATATTGGAACTTTAACAATTCCCGAATCTACACCCTCCATCTATCTCAATCCTTTCTATCAAAGTGTGGCATATGAGTTGGAAAATTTTCATTGTTTGCACTTGAACTCATCCTCACTTCACTCGTGTTTTGATCCTCACACTCCACTCGTGTTTTTCTTTGGATCAAGGAACCTAGCTCTGGATACCAATTTTAGCTTTCAAGTTATTGCTTCAAGTGCAAGAAATAGAAGAATACACTAGCATATGAATTGTAGGACTTATTGATTGAATGGATGGAGTGTGCTAATTATACATGGTTTATTCTAATTGTCTTCTAACTAATTAACTAACTAATAATTAACTAATTAAGTGATTACTTAATTAGTTATCACATACAACTAATATTTTTACTTAAATTACAAATTTATCTAAAACCATAAAACCAAAAATATTCTTGGCTTATCAGGATGATTCTAGTTTTAACAATTTAATAGTTACATGTGGGGAGAGATGGTTAGAGAGTTTAGGATGCACATGAATAATTCGAATAACAAATAATTGTTAGTTAGGATTGGGAACATATCAAAATCTAAGAATGAGAACGATTACTGCATGAATTGGTGTGTTAGGATTAGTTTGTTCTAATGGGATAGTCAAAATTTATATAATGGAGGATAGAGATCTTTTAGTAGGACTAACATAATGATAAATCCAAATCATCATATGGGTTGTCCATAGAATACGATCCAGAACAAAATATTAATTTTATAAACGTCAAATTACTGCATACGAGTATTTAAATAATTGATATTATTATTATTATTATTATTATTATTAATATATATTTTAATTAATGAATTTAGGGTCATCCATAAAATTTAACACAATTTACCACCATTCACTAATTAGTAGGTGGTTGGTTGAGAGATATATGTATAAATTATATTTTCTATAATAAAAATCACATTTCTCGAGTCTTCAAGAACTTTTATTGTTTAATATACTCATGAGATTGCCATGACACATACTGACAAAGTGGTGAAATGTGTGTGAGAAATTAAAGAGCAAGGTTTCTTGGAAGGAGTAGGAAGTGTGAAACATGCGTATCTAAATCGAGATATGCAGGGTGAATATGACGTTGACACGTGGGCCATGAAACAGTGATTAGTGGATATTAGATTTGAGTGTTATTTCTCGTTCCTAGGAGTAGTTTATGATCTTGGATGCTATCATACTTCAAAAGCTCCTTCTCATATACTCTTTTTCAATCACTTTACTTCTTGGTGGACTTCTTTGACTTTTTCTAGAGATAAATAGACACTAGTAGCCAACGGTGTCGGATTCCCATATTTTTTGCCAAATCAAAATTATATATCAAACCCAAAAATGAAACAAAAAATATACAATTATTTATTTAAAAACGAAGATGCTTTGAAATTCAATATACTTTGGGAAAAGTACAAACATAAACATGTTCATTGAAGTGGTCATTCAAACACCGTAGACTATTATGTCAGAAAAAAGGGCACCATGTGCATTATATATAGAGTAGTACATGTACGTTTTTTTAATTGAAGTGGTCATTCAAACACGGTAACGCCGAAGTTTGAGTTGTGTTAGATTTTTTAGAAGATAGCTAGAGATTAACTTTTATGTTGGTAGAAACTGGTGTGAAACTTTTTACACACACAAAGTCTTTGTATAATTAAAAGTTAAAACGTGTACATTAATGGTCATCTTAAAATATAGTACCTCTGTCTTTAAATATAAAATTCATTTAAAATTTCTTTCTTTTATTTATGTAAAATGTTCTTTGTATTTTCAATTATATTAATTATTTTCTATTTATTTATTTACTAAGTACTTTTAATTAATTTATCTATTTTTCTTAAGTTAACAATAAATACTATGATAAAAATATTACCTAATAAAATTGTAAAAATCAATTATCAAAAAGTTTATTACTATTATCAAATATTTTAGTTTTTGTGGTTTGATCAATAAAATTCTATAATTAGATACAAATATATTAATTTCTTAAATTTCCATATTATTTGTTAGATCTGACAAGTCTCGGATTGATATTGTATGTTCAAAAGTATATATCATACTCAAGTATAATATCACACATAAATATTCATGCAAATTTTTCTAACCTAATTGCTTAGATGAGATCAGATCTAGGTCCCTTACTTTCTGATTGTTGGTTGGACATTCCAATTAAACAGCGCGCATTTGATGGGTTAATTAATTGTGATGATAAACAAAGGGAGAATGGTTCCAAATTGAGTACTATAATTTAAATGAATTGATTAGTCCGCTGATTTAATGGGTTTGATAATGCTATATATAATCCTCAAGCTAAGTTGCTGTCAAAAAAATATTCCTCATGCTATTGTTATTTGGTTGAGACTTTGGTAGTTTCCTTTCAAACTAGCAGATTCATGCATGATATACATATATTCATAATTTATGTATACGTGTGCCTTGTATGTATATGAGGAAGATCCTTGTGAAGTAATAAATAAAATATTAACATATGTTTTATAAAAAGCCAAATCATTTTATAGATAGGATTTTCAACCCGCCCCATACATTCATCATCACATGCATCATATTCTATAGCTTTTATCACAATAATTTATTATATTATATTTTATTAATCAACATATAAAGAGCACAATTGCGAAGTTAACCAGATTTATATGATTCAATGAGGTGGTCATTTTCTAAAAAATAATTAATATATCAAATTTAACTAGTGAGCAAAAAATTCATAATAGTTTTTACTAATAAAGAAGAAAAAATCGATATTAACTATTTATAAAAGTAGCATGCAAGGACACTTCAAGAAGTCAATTTAATCTATATAATTGAGTCTATAATAACTAATAATATTTTTTTAAAATATAAATTAAAATATTTATAAGTAACTGATTTTCATCAATCTTATTTACGGATCATGTCTTGAATAAATATAACGATCAAGTGATAGTTTTTTGACTTTTTATTCTTCTAATTTGATTATTAGTTAATCTTATTGGAGTAGCTAAATATATATTATTAAAATAATTAAATATAAAATTATACTTACTTATTCTGAAGAGAAAACAATTGGGGTAGTCAAAGCTACCTCATTCGAATCGATAGCTTCGTCTAGCCAAGGTGGTGAACATGCAAAGTCATTACAATAATGATAATTAATCTTTAATATAAACAAAAATAATTAACATCACATTTACTAATAAAAAATACAAATGGTAACTTAAACTTATTAGGTCATTAAATGTATTCTCAAAATTCTTTGACATGGTAACTTGATTATATATATATCACTAAATAGAGTAAAAAGTAGGTTAACTTATATTTGAAATCAAAGAATATAGGTATATTGTTTACAATCTTTTCAAAATTCAAAAACACGTATAACTTCAATATTAACACTGAAAGTAAGATAAATTTAATAACATAGATGTTATGAAATTTAAACAAACGAAATAAAATAAAACAAAATATATGTACAACAAAACACAATAAAAAGTTGATAATATAAACGAACATGTTAGTGGATATCTTTTTGCTATTTATAATAAGAATAATTACAAATATAGTGTGACATAATAATTCTATAACTTGGTCGATCTATTAAATATGTGGTTAAGGAATTCCATCCAAAATTATTGAAGAACATATATTAAAATATATCAGTTTCTTAATGGATTTAGATAAAATTAAAGATTAATCTATGACATTTTAATGTAATCTTAAATTATGTTAAACTTTGAAACTTTAAAGGGCGAGTTGATTGAGATTTTGAAAGAATCGTAAAGGAAAAAGTCTTAATTGTGAGTTTCAAAAGACAGTGTAATAATTTATGACTTATAAGATATTTTAAAACACTTTTTGATAAATGAGATTATTCTAAATTTTGGAAGGGGTTGAAAGAGTTCAAATATTTTAGAGATTTTTGCAAATGCGAATATTTTTAAAAAACGTAATGAGCAAAACTATTTGTATTAGAGATTTATTTCACAAAACATAGAGATATTGCTATTAGCCAATTAATGATTAAATACTCTATAATTCAAACGTATCATTCATAATTATTGAAATTTTTCCAAAACAAAAGTTAACGACAACGTTTAAAATCATGGGTAGGTTCAAAACATAAATTTTGTTAGTGTAAGTATCTATCTCCAAAACAAAAAATAGTTTTAACCGCCTCCAAACACTATTAAACATAGTTAATCCTTTTATTATAAGAGTCATATATTGGTTAGTTTTGGTTTGTTTTCAGTTTTTCTCTTTCAGTTCATTCTCTTAATATAAAAAGAGATATCATTTTACCCTTTGTAAGTTAGAGCAAGAGATTTTAATGAATATGATTTTACCAACATGGTATATATCAGTAGCAAATAACATTTTACCCTTTGTAAGTTAGAGCAAGAGATTCTAATGACTATGATTTTACCAACATGGTATATATTAGTAGCAAATCCATAGTGATTTCTCATTCATCTTCTTCCTTTGTGCCTCTAATTCTCTATTCCTTCGCGACAATTCTTTTTCTCCTTTGTGTTTTGCGATGGAATTGGTTACCAATAACCCTTTTTTTTCTTCATCTAATGATCAATCTCAGATTCATCACCAAACCAAGAAATCTTCAAATCAAAATCGAAGCTATCAACATGATATGCTCGATCTCTACTTCATGCACCCAAGTGATAATCCAGACTTTTCACTCGTCTCTCTGCCGCTTAATAAAATCAACTTCCACACCTGGTCTTGTGCCATGCTCGTTGCTCTCCAATCCAAGAACAAGTCTGGGTTCGTTCTTGGAACCCTAAATCGCCCTCTAGACTCTGATTGATTTTTCTATTGCTTGGGGTCGGTGTAACACTATGGTCATGTCATGGATTTCCAACTCTCTTGATCCTAAAATTGCTCAGAGTATCATGTGGATGGAATCTGCGGCTAAAATCTAGAAGGAATTAAAGGCTAGATACTATCAAGGTGATGTTTTTCGAATTTCAGATTTACAAGAAGAAATATTTGCTCTCCGTCAAGGTGATTCCATATTTACTAATTACTTTACTAGTTTCAAAAAGCTTTGGCAAAAACTTGATAATTTTCGTCCTCTACCTACATCCATAAGGTATTTGTTTCCCTTCAATGATTGCATCCATTCAATTAATTAATTAACTTAAGTATGACATAGACATTAAGTTCATTCTTATCGCATATAGTTCTTTTGACGAATATTCATGTTTTAGTGGATTTTTCATTGTTGTGCATAGAAGTTGTTTGCAAAATGTTCTAAGTGGATTTTATTTTTTGAACTGTGTTGCGAAGAAATTTGTACTATTTTTATGTTTAACTTAATTGCATTTTTTATCTCTTTATTATTACTAATTTATGACATTGGTCAACTTATTTAAAACTTGATAGTTTTGATCCCTCCCTCATATTTTTGAACTAAAAAAAAAAATAATGATTTGACATATTTTTAATGACGTAATATACAATTATATGATATAGAACCATATAGAAGCACTAATTATTTTTATGTCTTTAATTAATTTTAAAATATGAAAAACTTTCAAAGTTGAAATCTAAGTTTTTATGATGTTTCGCTCAAATTTCATGGGTGTTAATCATTTTATATCATCGTGTCAGATGTCACATTATTTAAAATATCTCACGTCATTATTTTTAAGTTAAAAAATTAGAGGTAGAAACCAAAACGGTCGACTTTTAAAATAGGGACACCAAAACTACAATTAAGCCTTTATGTTTTGATGGAATTAAATATTGGAAAAATATATGTAATTGATTGAAAAAATGATGAATAAAATTATAGATAATTAAAGAAGATAATGCATTGAGCAAAGGAGAGGAAAATCAATTCTTATACTAAGAATTACAGATGCTTTATTATATCATGATGTCAATCCAATAATAATAATAATAATAATAATAATAATAATAATAATAATAATAATAATAATAATAATAATAATAATAATAATAATAATAATAATCAATTTTCCAAGCTTGACTAAGTTTAAGTTTGATTCAACATAATTCTAGATTTGTGTAGTGAATTCATGTATGCCATGACACATTTTTCTTTCTTCTTGCCTAAGTAATCTTTCTTAATTGATAAATAAGCTTTTTAATGAACCCTAATTCAATCTAAACTCATCAGAATACTCAATGATCAGTTGTAAACGTATTTTAACTTTTGTAAATGCAAATTGGGTTGTTACATAAAGTTTTTTTTTTTCTTCAATATACATCATTTTAAATCAAGCATTTCTATCTTTTCTCCTTTTCCAAGTTTAAAAGATTAACCAACAAAGTTAAAGTGATCATGTTAAGAATTAAAGACCACTTTAAAATAACTTGTTCAAGAGGAAGCTAAACATGCCATAACATGTCTTTTACCAAAAAATATATACAAAATAATAATGCCAAAACTAAAAGGATTTAGCGCATAGTGAGCATAAGAAAATTTAAAAAACAAAGATGAATGTAACAAGACTCGTTGTAACTAAACATTACAACTAGAAAAAATAATTAGTATCATGATTACATAGGTAGAAGAAATACAATAGTAGAAATTCCAATTTTGAACTTCAACTAATCATTTCTTGCTTACTAATTTCAATGGTCTTGAAATAGAGGAAATTAGATGTTGATGGAAAGTATGAGGATGAAGATGAATGTAAAAGCTACTCCAAATTAGGTTAGGAGCAACTTCTCTTTTAGTGTAATTGTTTTCCCATTTTATATGGTACTTTTAAGACCATCATTCTCATTCTTTTTTTTTTTATAATATTTTTGTCCTTTTTGCATGTAGCAACTTTGTCCTATTGGAATAAAGGTTTGAGACAAATGAAATATTTCTTTGAGTTGTCCTTCAATTGGTGAGGTGTCTCTTGTGCCCATGGAATAAGGTTGTCACATAGTGGCCCAAAACCAATTGATGTTTTACTTTCATATAAACATGCTACAACATTGATTCAACATTTACCAAGATTTACTTTAGATTACTTTGCACCAAAAAACACTTAACAAACCACATGTAATTCCGTCATAATACACTTAATTGTTTTGTTTTACTCCTAAAATGACAACATGCCTTAAATTAATGCATAAATACTACAAACATAATAAAGTAATCACCAAAGACTTAATAATCAAGCTTAATTGTGCTAAATTATGGATTCAAGCTTAATTGTGCTAAATTATTTATCAGTTTAAGATTTCTCACACATACCAATCCCTACTCCATCATTAACATGAAGAAAAAAAACTCGCATTGAAGTTGTATTTTACTACTATGCAAGTTATTGATACCATTGTGTTGCCACCGTTAATTGCTAATGCACTACAGCTTGAGTTTGATCAGCAATTGAGTTTCATGCAAACCAATTTACATAAATTTTGCGATAAACTGAAAGTATGCAAGCATAGACATTCGTGACAAGTAATAAAGTGAAAGTAGAGTATCATTCTCACAAGGATTGATACATCTAAGTTCTAAATATTCCCAAAATTATAAGTTAAATTAGTCAAGATCCAAAGTAACAATTAGCAAATATAATCATTTTGAGAGTGACAATAAAAAGTAAATTTAAAATACAAGAAATAATGAGATAAAGTTTTCCTAAGATTTGGAGGACAAAGAGTAATTAAGAATACAACTCAATTATGAAATATGTTTATATGTTTAATGAAGCTACAATATGTTATAGCATTCTTGAGACCATATTGACTTTAGGGGCTTTCCAACAAAGTCATAATGATAATTAGTGGGTTATTACTATCTTTGGGTTCACACAATACACATCATATTATTGTACTCTTTATTTTAGAAAATTTGCTTTCATATGTACTTTAATGCTATTCCTAGTCATTTAGCATCGATATCTTTTCCGAGCATATTGGTTATATCCATATTAAATCATGTATTTCTATTATTTCTTTTCCCAAGCTAAAAATACTATCAGTAAAGCTTAAGTGATCAAAATAAGAATGAAAGACAAAGGTATAACAACTTAATTAAGAGGAAGCTAAACATACTACATCATATTAACATATAAACTTCATTAATAAATTCATCGATCCTTTACTACAATAGTTCATATTGGCATTAGGGAATAACATAGAAATAAAAGCTAAAATAAAGGAGTTAATTACAATTGAGTTTAATGAATTAAGAATGAATAAAAAAGAGATAAGACAAGAAAAATTAACCTTTGCAACTGATTCGACAACAAGTCAAAGTGGAAATTATGTTTCTTCAACCCAAAGAGCTAGCTCAAATGGCTCCAAAATATGGTGGAAGATGATGGTAGTGATTAAATAGGGTTAGGAAATCTGTACGTTGGCTAGGGCAAAGTGGAGTTTTTGAAAATTAAGTTAAAACTTCACTTCATTAGATATGCAACAATTATCCTTTATATAGAAAAATTTTGGACCACTTTTCTCTCTCCAATTTATGCCTAATTTGTCTTTATTCATAAAGTTGACTTTGGCCCAATGGAGTAAAGTGGTATTTAAAATAATAATATTTTAATGTATCCTTGCCATAATTACGTGTCCCAAAGTATTAAATTGAAGTTTTTCACTTGTGGGTCCCACATTTTTGTACTCTTATTGTACCTTCAGATAATGCGGTTGAATGATGTAGCTTCCTACAACATTGCTCAAGACTTAGCCGAAATATAATTTCCTGCACAAATTCAATACAACTCAACATAATTTCAACTTAACCTAGTTTAATATAATAAAAAGGACACCTAATTAATATTTTACTAAAATGTACTAAAACTTCTAGATTGTGGCTTGTATCAAATCCTCCGTTGTGCAACCAAGATTCATTTCAAAGAAGAATTGAAATGAGCATCATTTATTTTCCCCTATATCCCTCAGTCAAAAGAGCTATATCGATACGAATGCTTTGTTATGAATAATTTAGATTATGACGAATATTAGAATCCAAAACATCTCCTCTAGAAAAATAAATTTAAAATACTTTTATAATAAGAATTTGTGATTTGGATTTAAATGGATTTATTTCACAAGAATTAATAGGATTTGAAAAGTTCATGAATTTATAAGATTTCATAGAACATCTTGAAATTTTAGCAAAACCTTTAAAGTTACAAGAGTATGTGTTAACATATATTAAACAAAAAAAATAACATAAGACTATTCTTTTTAAATGACCAAAGTTAGTCATTATTGTTTTTTACAAGGGGGAGTTGAAATCAAGACCTTCTTATCACTATAATTTCAATATTCCTTACTAAAACCACCAAACCACCTTAAGATCTTAAATAAGATAAGACTTATAAATAATATCAAATCAATCAATACAACACTCCTACATTTAAAATTATACTACTCATTTCAATTGACTATTTTATTAAATTAAAACAAAAAATACACTACGATAAAAAAGTTCATTTGCAGCGGTTAAAAAGGGTATATACGACGATTGTAACTACCCTAAACTCGTCCTTGCGAAACCTCCTAGACTGTTGCAGATGTATGTCACGAAGCATCTTTATGATTGTTCAGAAAACCAATGTTCCATTTGCTAACAATATTTGTGGCGGTCGGAAACCCTCGCCAAGCCTTGTTTGCAATAATTCTAGACATCTTTAAACACACTTTTTTTTTGTCGTTTCTAGAGCATTGCAACAGTTATCAACTTGCAATAGTTTGAACTGTCACAATCTATGTTCATAATTTTTTCCTTTTTTCTTTTTAATTTTTTTAATATGTTATTTATTAAATTAAAATTATATTAAAAAAGTTCATCAATAAAAAATATAGTAGTTTAAATATTCAAAACCAAAATGTTAGTGCAATGGTTAAACATACAAAACATTTGCTTCAAACTTAGAAGTTCATAAAAATAACTAAATAGTCTCTAATAATGTTGCACCATGATTCTCAGGCCGATAGCTAGACTCGGAGGAACATGTACTATATATTGGAGATTTTATGTTTGTTGAGTAAAAAAAAGTACATATTAACCTCAATAAATATTGACAAAAACCAATTAACTAAACTTCTCATATATGCAAGATTATCACCAACATTAATACTAAAAAAGTTTATGTCTTTAGAATAATTGGTTTGTGGACTTGTGTTGAACCAATGTAGGTTTTCTAAAATATGACCCAACCATTACAATTAATTTTAGACAATTCACACAAGATAGTTTTGCACTTGTATTTTTAGTGTACATCTTTGTAAATAGGTTCTTTAAGAAAGCAATTTTACATGTTTTCTCTAGAATTTTGCATTTGCAATAAGAAACAAATTTTCAACTTCAAGTTATCAAATTCTAAATCCCTTTTCTTGAACCTATTGATTTGAAATTGCATTTTCTCCATCTTATCGTTAGCCTTAAAGGAAGAAGTAGATCTTGTAGAGTGGGTAGTAGATCTATTGATTTGAGATGGTATCATTCCATGTCACATACAACAAACATATTTGGGATGTTCATTTTCAAACACCTTCACTAATCTTTCATTTGGAGAACGAGTCTTCTCAATTTCAGCCTACAATTGTTCTTGCATATGAAAATAAAGCAAACTAAATTCATCTTTTTACCAGAAAGGTCTGAAATACTCCCACAATTTCAACATCAAAGCACCATGTAATACATTCTAGTGTGTGTAGCAATAGAACAATCTATTTGATAGCATATAAGAAAACAAAAAGTTTGAAACAACAAAATTTATTGATAACAGTTGATAGAAACATAAAGTATGATCAATCAAGAGAAAATTCATAATGTACATAGCTTATAATAGATGAACTATATTGGTACAAGCACCGAACAAACTACATCTAGCCATAATGCACCAAACAAAGCCTTTGTAACATTGGTACAAGCACACTTTACCACTAGTGAATTCAATGACAAAATTGAAGCTAAACTAACTATACGGAAACAGTGGCAAGGAGTACCCCACAACCATTCAATAACAAACCTAAAAAGTAATAATATAGCTTTGCACCTCTCTATTACCCAAACTAACAATTGCATCTTTAAAAATGGTCAACAAGTGATACCAAAACTAACACTTCTATTTTTAACACTTACACTTGCATTTTTTCCTTTACCTCTTCATTGAAAAAGGACCCATCAAACATTTTATGACAAATTGAATACATCTCACCCCTACTGTATTTTCAACCATCCCTAAGTTCCTACAAGTAAGCACATATAATAAGTACTTGTGCAAGTAAGTATATAATCAATATTAGATGGAGTGAATCATACCAACTCAGCTCACATCCTTGCAAGCGTCTTAAAGTCTAGTGAATGATGGATTGTTAGATTTTCATTGTGCAACCACGAAAATTTTCAATTAGATAGTTGAAAATTGTATAGTAGTAACTCTTTGGGTCATGTTAGTCTAACATATTTATCTTTGCAAGACCCTTTTTTAATTTTACAATTATTCTCCCAAAATATTTGGAACATAATGCTACACACCTATAATATTGTGACCAGTGGAAAAGAGATAGTTAATTGAAGTCTAATAAACTAATAATAACAAATTAATAATTTCTTAATAAAGTAACAACCGAAAATCAAACAAAGAGTGAAAAACAAATAGCAATTTCATTCACCATAACCATACAATACACAAGGTAATGAGTATCATGGAATTTCATTTGTTTTCCCATTCTCAACTTTAAGGTTTCAAGAAAATCATGGAAGAAACCTTGTTTAGGAACAAAGCTAGTTAACACGAATCTATTGTAAAACTAAGAAACCAAAAAATCCAAACAATGCATGATTGCTACTGCAAAATTGCAACTTATATTGAAACCCACAAAATTCTAACTTCAACAAATGCACTTTCAATAATAATGAAACCTAAAAACAAATTGCAAGAAGATAAGGAAAAGAATAATAATAGAAAATATTGAAATTTGATGATAAAGGAACTTGGTAGAAAGAGGAGAAAAGCAAAGACAATACATACTCTAAGGAGCTGGGTTGAATGAGTGTTGATGCGTGAATCAGATGAGATATAAGGAATTTTGGGAGAAAAGTAAAAGGTTTTAAGTTGGACCAAATGGAAAATGAAAGTAAGTGTTTTGGATGGAGAGGACAAAGACATGATTTTGGAAATGAAAAAAAAAAGTATATTAGTTTTATATTAGTTAGTTTATTATGCCTTTATTTTTGGGTTATTCTAACTATTTTTTTAGTAGCCTTGTAATAGAGCTAACATTATAAATAGACTCACTGTATTTATTTCTCAATTAATAAGTGATGTATATACAGTAAATCATTATGGTAACAAAAGTTTATTTTTCTTTCTCTATTTTACTTTTAAACTCAATTTTGCCTTCATCCTAAAATTCCGAACGTAGAAACGCTCCTTCATCTTCTTATCCCTAAAATTCCAAAAACGATGACTTCATTCATCTTCTTTATCTTCTCATTTTTGCCCTTCCTCCTCTCATTTCCTTCTACCAACTCTTCGATGACAGGTTCTGATGACAATTCATCCTCAACCACCTCTGCAACTGTTTCTCATGTTGCGTATTACCTTCAAACATTCGGGTGTATTGCTTAGAAATCAAACATTGCAATGGCCAAATTATTATAACTGGAGTCATTTGATGAAACGTGTGTTGATCTCCAAAAAAAGAGTGAAATTCATCAACGACAAGTTATTGATGTCGATAGAGAGCGATCTGTTAGTTGACGCTTGGGAGAGGTGTAATATGATGGTAATTTCTTGGATTACTTATACTCTTTCTCCTTCTATTTCTCAAAGAATCGATTTTCTAAAGGAGACCATTTTTAGTTTTTCTGATATTCTTCAAGATTTACACTCTATTAAACACGATGATAAATCAATCTTTGATTTCTTTACTGCATGGAGTATTCTTTAGGAGGAGTTAGAGGTTATACGACCCATCACTAATTGTTGTTGCTCTAATTCTTTTGAGTGTAGTTTACAAAAATCTTAGGTTATCGTTCCTCTGAAGCCCTCACCTGTTTTTTAAAAGGGTCTAAATAACAATTTTAATATGGTAAAAACCTGGATTTTGATGATGGATTATCTACCTGATATCACCATGCATTTTCTTTAATTTTACAGCAAGAACAAAAAATTATTGGTCCTTCTGTTTATGTCAAGGTTCTAATGAACTCTTCCATCAATGGTACTTCTAATTTTAGAAATGGTTAAGGTCGTGGTAAGCGTCGCAGATCTGGTCGGGGCCGAGGTGGAGGTCCTCAATGACAATGTACTTTTTGCAACAAGCTAGGACATACTATTGATCATTGCTATTTTAAACATAGTTTTCCACTTGGATATTCTCCTAGATACAAGAACACCAAATCTATTAATTCTTCAATTACTGATGATGATTCATTGTCTGCTCCTAATGATCATAGTCCTCCTAAATCAATTCCATTTGATGGTAATGTTTCCTAATTCACCACTGACCAAATTATTCAACTCAAACATTTACAAATGAATTTAAAATTTTCAATGTTTTATATATTCCTGATTTTACCTTAAACATTATTTCCGCTCAAAAATTAATTACTTTTGTTGACACTCAATGTGACATTCATGACCCTACATCCAATATGATTGGGCATGTTAAGCTTTGAATGGTTTATATCATCTGCTACAACTTATTAATGATGTCAAACATTATGTGTTGTATACTTTAAATTCTAGATAATCACATGCTACTTTTGATCTCTGGCATCATAGATTAGGATACCCTTATAATTTTCTTTTTCATATTTGTAAAAAATTTCCATATGCGAGTTCCAATTCAAATAAAATATGTGATTCTTGCTATCTTGCCAAACAATCTATGTTACCTTTTCATGTTAGTAATACTATTTTTAATAACGCTTTTGATTTGATTCATATGGATATTTGGGGACCCTTGTTCCATTCTTCTATTCATGGTCATAAATATTTTTTAAATAATTTGATATTTGTACTAGGCGCACTTGGATTTATATTATGAAAGCTAAATTTGAAACTCGGAAGTTAATGCATGATTGTGTTGTTTTAATTAAAAATCAGTTTGACAAAGTTATCAAAGTTATTAGGACTGATAATGGTGTTGAGTTCTTGTATCCTAAATTTTATGCAAAATTTGGAATTCTACATCAAACACCATGTGTTGAAATTCCACAACAAAACTCTGTTGTGGAAAGAAAAAATAGACATATTTTAAATGTTACTAGATGCTTGCTTTTTCATGCTAACTTTCCAAATATATTTTGGTCTTTTGTTGTCAAACATGTCATTTATCTCATTAATTGATTACCATCAACAACCATTGATAATCATAGCCTTTATGAGGTTTTATATCAATACCTCTCTGATCTTAATGAATTGAACTTTTTTGGATCTCTTTGCTTTGTTTCTACTTTGCAACAAATTAGGACTAAATTAGATCCTAGATCTAGAAAATGTCTATTTCTTGGATATAAATTTGGTACTTAAGGCTTTATTTGTTATGATTTACATACTAAGAAAATTCTAGTTTCTAGGTATGTTATTTTTCATGAAAATGTTTTTCCATACCTATCTAGTAATGATTCTTCTGAAAGTGGTCCTCTTGCGGTGATTTGGGCACTTTTAATTTCCTTCTTTAACTTATATAACTCAATTCTATCAATAGTGAATTCAGTCATTCTAATTTGAATGATATTAATGTCATTCCTACTTGTGATGAAAATAATTTTGCACATGAAGAGCCTTTTATACCACCTAGTATTTGCAAATCAACAAGGCCTAGAAGTCATCTTGTTTACCTTCAGGACTTTCATTGTAATCTTTTAAACACTTCAAATACTTCTACTAACTCTACAACTAATTTTGTTTTATATTTTTATCTTATATTTTGTCTTATAAATCTTATTCTTCGATTCATTTAAAATATATTCGTGCTATGACTAGTGATATTGAACCCCAAACTTATCATTAAGTCATTAAATCTAAGGATTGCGTCATTTCTATATAAGCAACATGAAATTACAGCTTTAGAATCTAATAATACTTGGGAGGTAGTTGATATGCCTAAAGATAAACATGTCATAGGATGTAGGTGGGTATATAAGATTAAGCATAGAGTTTATGGTTCTATTGAAAGGAAAAAGGCTAGACTTGTTGCCAAAGGTTTCACTCAATTAGAAGGTGTTGATTTTCTAGACATATTTTCTCTTGTGGCCAAATTAACTACTATTAGATTACTTCTTCTTTGGATGCCACTAATAATTAGTTTTTAAAATAGTTAGATGTTAGTAACACTTTTCTTCACGGTGACCTTCATGAGGAATAAGATTTGTCGTTTTAAAAAAATCTTTTTATGGTTATCTAAGTCATAATAGTAATAAGGTTTCATTTTAATAAATCTTTATATGGTTTAAAACAAGCGAGTTGACAATGGTTTGCCAAACTTACTTTTGCTTTGATAGCATTTGGTTTTCAACTTTCAAAACATGATCACTCCTTATTGATTCTCAAGAAATTAAATTCTTGTATTGTTTTGTTAGTTTACGTAGATGATATTATTATTGTAGGTAATTATCAATCGGAGATCTCTTGTTCAAGGGACGCTATTCACATATGTCAATATAAATATGCTCTTGATATCTTGTCAGACGCTGGATTATTAGGTGCTAAACCTTACAATACACCTAGGATCAAGCACTGCAAATTTCCATACAACTCAAAGGCACAACCTCATGACCCAACCTCTTTTAGAAGAATTTTTTGATGTCTTATCTACTTGACCAACACACGACCTGATATCACTTTCACAGTGCAACAACTTAGCCAATTTATGCAATCACCGACTGAAGACCATTACATGGAAGTCGCGGGGATCCTCAAATACATAAAAACTGCACCAACTCAAGGATTGTTTTACTCATTAGCCTCTAGACTTCAACTGCAAGCGTTTAGCGATTCTGATTGGGCAACCTGCCCATAAACGAGAAGGTATGCAACTGGATTTTGTATATTTCTTCGATCATCAATGATTTCGTGGATGTCTAAGAAATAAAGCACTGCATTTCGTTCATCTTCAGAAGCAGAGTATAGAGCATTAGCGTCAACAACTTGTGAAATTCAATGGATAACATTTCTTTTGCAAGAATTAAACAGGGATTTTTCTATCCCTACAACTCTTTATTGAAATAATCAATAACCCAAGAACATTACATCAAACATAACATTTCATGAGAGAACAAAACATATAGAAATTAATTTTCTCGTTGTTCAGGATAAACTGCTAACTGGATTGTTCAAACTCTTGCCCATCTCTTCATCAAATATGTTGGCAAATTTCCTTACTAAGTCACTTGAACCTAATAAAACAAGCTTGTTTTGACTATTTGATATTTTCGTGAGATTTCTTAAAAAAAATATCATGCAAGATAGACAACAAGGTAAATCATTTCTACAAATTTATGTAGAAATAATAAGAAGTGAATACAAGAGTATTATTGTAACAAATAGAGGAGAGGGGAGGTCTATATGGCAGGAGAGATATAAATCAATAAATAAAATAAGAAGAAAAAAAAAAAGAGGATTAAAAGAGAGCTCGGAGATAGAACAATAAGAAAGAAATTATAAACAAATTAAATAAAAAGATAAAAACTAAAAACTCATAAAAATCTCACGTGGTGCGGTAGAAACATCTCCTAATTAAAGTTGAAGGACATTAATTAAATATAGTTTTGCCTAAGTATTAAGTATATATAATGATTCCTCCTAACATATTTCGTAATAATGTTGCAGAGACATATTTGTTTAAGAAAAAAGAATATTTTAAAAAGATGAAGTCTTAATTTCTGTAATTATCTATTTCCGCACTATTGATTAATCAAATAATTGAAATGCTGATGAATAAAAGGCATCTATGAAATTTGATGTGTTAATCAGCAAATGGAAATAAAAGTGGCAGAGAGACAAGTGCAATCCATTTGGGTCCCCTGTGGGGTGTTCTTGGGTTGTGTTCCATATTTTCACACACTTCTCTTCTCATTGGGATGTTCGCACAAACCCCTACTTTTCTTTCGCACAAACACATTAATCTTTCCGGTCATTATTTAATTTTTCATCATATTTTACCTTTTCTATGTTGAAAAATATTTGGTGTCCATCAATAAATTCTATATAGGTTATGTAATAGAAAAAGCGACATACAAATAAAATAATAAAATGAAATGTTAAATAAAAATATAATATCTTAGAGTTTATGTTATTCTTTTTCCAAAATTCCATATATAAATAGAAATAGACCCAACACATTGAACACCACCTTAACATCAAACAAACTACTTCAGACACCCCCCC
>JBBPBS010000330.1:975237-988239 GCA_037974835.1 Cicer judaicum
CCCCCCCCCCCCCCCCCCAAACTTATCTCCTCTTCTCTTATTTCTTCTGCCTTATCTCATTCTTCAAAACATACAAAAATAACCACACTCCCATGGAAGATCAAATCCACAACCACACTAAAAGAATAAACACCAATTCCACCACGTGCTTAAAACTCTTCGGTTTCAGCGTCCAAGAAGAAAACGACGACGAAGCACAAGCAGCACAACCACTTCAAGACGCGTCAGACTCAGCCGTAAAAGGCAGCACGGGCAACACTTCACCGTCCGGGTCGACCGAATCCATCTCTGTAGACGGTGGAACTTCCGGTTTAAATCCGTCCTCAGGCGATCGGAAATACGAGTGCCAATATTGCTGTCGAGAGTTTGCAAACTCTCAAGCTCTTGGCGGACACCAAAACGCGCACAAAAAAGAACGCCAACAGCTTAAACGGGCACAGTTACAAGCTACACGAAACGCTTCCGTTTCATTTGTTAGAAACCCGATCATCTCCGCTTTCGCTCCGCCACCACATCTGCTAGCTTCGCCGGGACAAGTGGTGATGCCAGCTACTCCTCCTTCGTGGGTCTACATGCCTCTACGTGCTGCTCCTCCTCCTTTCCACGTGTCAGTTTCACACGGTTGTGCTTTCCCGTCTCCGAACAACAACGGCAACGGTATTGGTAACTGTAACGGTGGTGGCAACAATTATTTTAGCATTATAACAGGTGCAAGATCCGCGAGTGCAGGTGTCTTACCGTGCGTTGGCGGTGTAGGGGATTCTTCAACCACATTGTCGACGATGGGCTCAGAAGTACATAGCATGGCCCAGTTTGGGAAACGGCCATCATTGAGTAGGTTCACAAAAGGTGATGTAGGGCCCAACTTTGATGATGGATTTGGTTTGGATTTGCATCTTAGCTTAGCCCCGCCTTGATATATCGGCGCAGCTGAATTCGGCTCGTTTTGATTGGATTTATTTGAAAGTGTGAGTCAAATGATGTGATGGTGTAGCCATCTCTAGAGTCAAGCTTCTGACGCCGTGGCTACCTGCTAGTACTTCAGTTTCACATCTTGTACATTTTTTTCTTCCATTTATTTGTTTATTTAATTTTTTTCCCCTCTAGCAATTGATTAATTTCACTTGGCACGGATTGCAGTCATTAATTTGCTCAAGGACCACATACATATAGACTAGTTTTCCTTTTTTTACTTTTTATCACTATATTATTTTTTTGGTACAAACTTTTTCTCACTATTATTATTGAAATTTTGTAAATGACTATCTATATTTATAAGTTCAAACTTTTAAATTTATTTTGATTAATTTTTTTTAGTTTTATTTGTATGCACTATTGATGTAAATTTATTTAAATTTAAGCAAATCATAACTAATTATGTAAGTAATTTTTTAAATAGATATAAAAAAAGTTAGACATTAATAATGATTTAACTGTTATAATTAATTAATAATATAAAAATAATATAAAATAATTAAATTCTGTTTTATTAATATTTTAAACTGGACTTTCAAAAGCTGTGGACAATAATAATGACATACAGGTATCAAATTCACCAAGAGCTAAAAGCCAATTTGAGAAACTTTTCAATATTTGGAATTTACCTCAAAACCATTATGTGAGATTTGTTACTTCCTTCTTTTCACAGAGGGAAAACAAGACAAAAATTATATTGTTCATACACGATCATCATCATCGGCGATGGCTAGTTTATACGATCTTCATGAAATTCCACATTGTATTGCTTTAATTAGTAATGAAGTGAAGTAGCACCCCTAATTAATATAAAAAAATTACAAGTCGTTTATAATTAAGGAACTTGTTATGCAAAAAAAGAATTCAAAATGATATGGTGTGAGGATAGGGAGTTAGGGACTTAATCTTTCATATTCTGCACCATGTTCCATATTTCACAAGCTAGTTCTTTTAACCCTCTCTATAATTGTAAGGTTACAACTGTTTACTTAGGTAGAACTTTGTATAATTATTTTGAAATTATCATGGTCATTGTTTGATTCTTCAGCTGGAATTGGAATTTTTAAGTTATCGTTTCCTTTTTTTAAAATAACTTTTGTTTTCATTTTATTAAACTTGTGTAATTTTTCCTCGTTAACGAGAACATAAGAGACTTTTGAAAGTTAGCAATGCTCTACATTTTTAAAAATAATGAAAATGTTAAAATATTATTTTTATTATTTTCATTTATAATCTTTATTAATTAGCATGTCATTTTATCTCTTGGTAACTGTGTATTTTAAATGTCTCTTACGAAAGATAAAATAAACACATATTTTAAAAAATGAATAAAATATTTTCATTAAGTAAAAGACCTCTAACCTAATAAAATGTGTCCACATTTGTTGGAGTTAAATATAAACAAATTTTATCTAATTTATTTACATTTAATATTATTATTTCAAATATACCTTAAATTAATTTCTTGATTTTGTGAGGAGACGACCGTTATGATTAGCACTAAGTTTGTAAATGTATTTACTTTTCGACATGAATTCGGAAAAATTAAATACAATTAATTACTATCATTAAAAGGTGTGAAAAAATATATTTGTGGGAGTATAAATTTATTTGGGTACACATAAGATAGGTAAGCTGTTTGTGTTTGTATTTTTTTTAGGTTTGGCTACACTGTATTTTGGTTAGCCCATTATATAAAGTCAAGGTGTAATGAGCTAGATTTGAATTAGCTAGGCGTTTTGAGATGGTAATTAAGATGTCTATTTATAATACATGGTTGCTTTTGACAACTGGCATGGTTGTACTTGATTACACCAAAGTATAATTGTTTACATCATGCATAGGTCATTCGACTGACGTTGAATGATTTGACCATTAGCTGCATCACATTTATCTAACACAAAATTTATCACTGCAAAATTGAATAATAGCTTATTCAAAAATCGCCATTCTATCTTCTATGTGAAAGAAAGGAAAATTGAAATAATTTCCTTCGCGATTCTATCTTCTCTTCTCTCTATTTCACGAGAAAGACCAAAAACCGCCATAACTCAAAACCTCCATTTTCTTCTAGATCTAAGCTACGTTTCGCGAAGAGAAAGTTACTTATCTCCACGTTGTACGTTGTGGTGCTAGTGAACTATTTTTGGAAGTGACGTCGCGAGCGAAGATTTTACTGGAATTAATTACGTTACCGTAATCGCGTGTTAGAGCTATCATTAAGGTAAGTGCTCATTCCAAAATTTTAGTTTGCATTTAGAGACTTATTTGTGGTTGTGTGGAAAATAAATTTGTTGGGTTTGAAGTGTAGATTAGGGAAAAATGAATTTAATGCTTTTATGGGTGAAAGTTTGGAGTAGAGTTTTTGGTAAAATTGATGAGTGTTCTCGTGGAAAAGGAATTTGATTCATCTATGTATGTTGTTGAGGAATAGAAATTTGATGTGTTTGAGTTGTGGTTTGTGAAAATTAGTTTGACATGTGTAATGTTTGAGTTTTGTGGAAATTTGTGGTGATTCCTGTTTGGTGTGCTTGATGTGTTCATAAATTAAAATTATGAAATTTTGGAGAAGAAACTTATGTGAATTGGAGGAAAATGAATTTGATTCGTTTATGGGTGTTTTGAGGAAATTAAATTTTAGATGTTTGAGGTGTGGTTTGCGACACTTAATTTGGCATGTTTCATGTTGAAAATGTGGAAATTTATAGGCGATTGATGATTGAACTTGTTGTGGATTTTGTGGAATCTGAATTGATCAAATTTAATGTAAATTATGGATTAAATTTGATGTGTGGTGCTGAGAAAATATACTTGAGTATGCTATGTGTGATTGAAAAATCATTAGTGTTAAATGAATATTAAAAATGGGGAATCTTTTAATATATGCAATTACTTAATGATTGTTGTGGAAAGAGTCAGAGTTGCGCATTTCATAGTACATGGTGATCGCGATGGTGTCATGGTGATAGTGGTGACCGTGAGGGACCACGAGAAGATGCCATGTGATTTGTTGGTTCATCTTATCCTTACAGGAATTATCGCGTTGTGCTGATATGTGAGAGATTGTACTCTAGAATGTGCTGATATGTGAGCAATTGCGCTCCAGAAAATAGCGTAAGGCATGTGATAGGTGATCATAGCATTTGGGCACATGTTTTTAGCTTTTTAGTTTAGTATTTTAAAAGCTCTTTATAGCTTAGATTAATAGTTTTAGCTTGTTTCTAAACTTTGGGTCGAATTTGAATTATAATTTTATTATTTGCATTTTAATTTTATTATTTTTATTTTGACTCTTTCTCGCTTTGTAGGTCATAATTTGAGCTCTGGATATCGGATTGGCACATATGTGCAGGCATTGGAAAGATAAAAATCTGAGCTACAACTTTTATGTTGGAAAGAAAGACCAATTTCGAATTTTACTGGGCTGAAATTGCAAATTTCGTAATCCGGATTTTTGTAATAATTTTAATTAGTAGGCCACTTGTTTTTAAACTCTAAACCCTAAAGTCTAATATCAAGTACTATATATTGGCAATTTTGTTTCTTTTCTAAGGACGGAAAAATTAGGATTCAAATTGCTACAAGAAATAAATAGTGTTATATTAATTTCATGGGAGGCTAATTTTATAAGATTAATCTACGAGTTCAGAGTTTCATCAACACCTTGAGATTCAGGTTACGCTGTCAATTTCTATTCATGATTCTGTTATTGTTTATTTGATTATATTGATATTTTGATTGCTTAAATTGAATTTCAATAAGAATTATTAAATTTATTTGACATAATTTGGTTCCGGTTTCTAATTTAATTGAATTATAATTTTGCGACGCTTGATCGTTAATTGTAATATTTTGATGATTGTGATGGTTAATCCAATCAAAGAAACCAAATTCACATAGGATTGATTACACTTGTTTGTTCAATTCTATAGTCAAATAAGAATAGAATCAGTGGATTAATCATTTTGCTCATCTGTTAAATCAAAAATCTTAAAAACTCCTTTTTAATTTCAATTTTCAATTCGGTTATTATTATTATTATTATTATTATTATTATTATTATTATTATTATTATTATTATATCAGAAGTCCTTGCGAAATGATTCGAGTTATTTCATCTATTTATATTTTATCAATATTATTTGACCCGTGTGCGACAATGGATCAATAGGCGACTTTTTAGTAAATCGTGCGGGTCCGTGATGGGTTTCACCTTGATAATTAGTATAAGGCATGTGATAGGCGATACAATTATGATTTACGCCCCTTTAAGGAGGGTTTTGATTGGAATTCCGAGTCCATGCATTTTGGCATATACGCATTGCATTAGGGTGCTTGGCACACGAGTCATGTTTGATTTAATGTTATGATTGCGTGTGTAAACTCAAGTTGTTGTTGTGATTATGCCCAAATTGCTAAGTGTGATGGTTTGGATTTGTGTGCATGTGTTGATTGATTGCGAAACCTCGCGAGTCATGTTTGATTCAGGATTATGATTGAGTGTTTGAAGTCAAGTGGTTGTTGTGGTTGTACCATAATTGCTAAGTGTGAATGTTTTCGATTTGTGTGTAAGTGTGATTGATTGCAAAACCTTTTTGAAACTCAAGTTGTCATGGTGATTGTGCTATATTTGCTAAGTGTGATTGTTTGGATTTGTGTGTAAGTGTTGATTGATTTCGAAACCCTTTTAAAAGCTGAATTTTGCTATTTTCTGCTGTTTTCTTATGTGTATTCGAATACAGAAGGTTATATTCGAATACAAACATCCTATTTTAGCTACTGACTTATGTGTAGTCGAATATAGAAAGTTGTATTCGAATACAGACATGTAATTTTTGCTACTGACTTATGAAACAACCTTGTATTCGAATACAATGACGTTGTATTCGAATACAATACAACAATGCAGTTTTGTTAAAAACTTCATTTCTCAACTTTGTTTATGCATGTCTAGCATATGGAAACCCTTTCAAGGTGCATGCTAGGTTGAAAGGCCATTTTATGCATTTGAAATCTAAATGTTATATGTTAATTTCGGTTGGTGACCCTTTGCAACTATTGTGGAAATCTGGGCTTTGCCCTTAGATGAGAACCAGGACTATCCTACCGGTTAGTACCTTGTAGATGGGAAGGTAGTTGGACGCACCTAACTGGAGCTGTTCTAGGAGGATCTTGCAGGGCCCGTGGAGATCACTTAGGTTGTACAGTTTTTTGTAGTATGATCAGATTAAGTGGACGTATAGGGACTAAATGTCTTTCTTTTTGGTTGTATTTATTTTAATTTGGAAGACCGTACCTATACCAATATTGTCACCTTGACATTTTATTATGATGGGTCCATGTACCACTTTTTGATGTGACATGGGGGGAGTTAAAATTCTTGGGGCAATGCCATTGTACAAATCTGCCGAGAATACCCCAAGGGTATGAGCTGTGTCTGACAGGCCTCATAGCCCTGGTGTATTTTGATGTTTGAATACTTTTGATTTTTATTTCAAAAACTATTCCGCTGCTTGTAAATATTTGTTGACTTTGTCGTTATGATACGACTTAAATATTTATCCAAAAGTATTTCCTTATTTATTTCTTTGTTTTTATGAATTTGTTTTGAAAAAAAAAATACACTCCCGCTATTAAAAATCGGGGTGTTACAAAGAAGAAGGCATGAACTCAAAACTTAGAATTCCATACAATTCATAAAATATTTTGAGAGCTCAAATTGCCTTAGTATTCAAAGTTCAAAGGTTTAAGTTCTAGAGAAATACTTGAACAAATGAATATTTTCTAAGTGTTTTAATGTGAGAAATCAATTGTAGAAGAAACAAAACACAATCCATTCCAAAATTGTGTAACTTAGCCCGATAGTAGTTTTTAGGTTGTGTTCAAAAGACTTGACTTGTAGGGTCAATATGTAGTTGCTTTAAAAAATATGTGTTTTCAGGTTGTGTGGAGAAGACTTGACTTGTAGGGTCAAGGTGTTTGAGTGCCTAAAAAAATCTGTAGATGTTAGGTTGTTTTGAGAAGTTTGACTTGTAGGGCCAAGTGTTGTGTGATTCAAGGATTTAAATTAGTGATTAAACCCTTCTAAGTGTGGGGACTAAATGTAGCCACCGAGTTGGTGGTGAACCAGGATATATCTGCTTGTGTCACTTTACTTCTGCATTCTTTACTCTATTGTTGCCTCTGATTTCTTTAGTCTGATTGCTACTCTTTTTTTTTTTAAGAAAATCACCAAACAGTAAACAATACTTTTATTATTAATTAAAAATAGTTCAACTTAGACAAACATAATTCAACCCCTTTCTCGTGTTTTCACCTTCAATTGGTATTAGAGCCCGATCTCAAGGTTGAGCACTTTACAATGTTTAAGGAAATATCAAAGGATTCAACATGTGTTGATTTGGTGAAGAAGCCTTTAGTGGAAACATCAACAAATCACCTCAATTTGATGGAGAAAGATTTGAGTTTTGGAAGGACACACTCAGAAGCTTCTTTATCTCATAAGATCCTAAACTTTGGGACTTAGTGGAAGGTTGCTACAATGCTCCAACAAATATCTATGATACTGTAGTTCCATGGAAATGGATGGATGTTGAATAAAAGAATATGTACAAGATGCATAGCAAGTGCATAACCTTCATGATAAATGCAATCATCTTTAAGGAGTTTGACAAATGCATTGACAAAGAAACAACAAAGAACATATATGACAATCTGGTTCTGACTTATGAAGGAAACAAGTTGAAGAAGATGTTAGGTGTCTCATGTCAGTAAATGAAGAAAAATTAATTTGGCACAAAAGGTTAGGTCATGCAAACCTATGAATAATATCAAAATTGAATAAACTTCAAGTTGTTTGAGGTCTACCTAAGCTTAGGTACAAAACTAAAATTATGTGTTAAGCTACAAAACTTAGTCTCTATCTCCAAACCCCTTGAGCTCTTGCTTATAGATATCTTTGGACCAGTGAAAACAACCTCAATAAATGGAAAGAAATATGGATTTTTAATAGTAGATTATTATAATATGTGGATTAGGGTGAAATTCCTAAGAAATATAGATGACTGTCACAAAGTGTTTAATGCATTTTGCAAACAAGTAATGAATGAAAAATATCTTAGGATAACAGTAATTCGAAGTGATCATGGGGGAGAATTTGAAAACAATTTATTTGAAAGTTTTTGAGATGAGAGTGGAATCTGACACAACTTCTCCTTTCCTAGAACACCCTAACAAAATGGAGTTATAGAAAAAAAGAATAGATTCTTTCAAGAAATGGCGAGAACCATGTTAAATGAGATGAATGTTGCAAAATATTTATAGGTAGAGACAATTAACACTACATGCTATATTCAAAATATAATTTTAATTAGGCCAATGTTGAATACAATACCATTTGAATTATGGAAGGGTAAAAAGCCTAATATATCTTTCTTTAAGCAATGCTGGAAAGGTTGAATGAATTTAAAAGAAACGATGTTTGGGATCTAGTACCCCAAACCAAAGAAAAAAATTATTGGAACCAAATGGGTTTTTAGAAACGAGTTAAACGAAAAGGGAGAATTTGTTACAAACAAGGCCAGACTGGTTGCTCAACGTTGCAATCAATAATAAGGTATTGATTATACTAAGAGCTTTGCTCAAGTAGCCTGGTTATAGACAATTCATATCCTACTCTACTTTTATGTTTATAATAACATTATATTATTTCAAATGGATGTTAAAAGTACCTTCCTAAATGGGTATATAGGTGGAGAAGTCTACGTTAAGAAATCTCTTGATTTTGAAAGCTTTGAAATTCAAGACTATGTGTTTAAACTTGGGAAATCACTATATGGTCTAAAATAATCACATAGGGCATGGTATCATAGATTAAGTAATTTCTTGCTTAAAAATAGTTTTGAAAATGGACAAGTAGAGACCACTATGTTTAGAAAACATTCTAATTACTCATATTTATGTCGATGACATTATTTTTGGATCTACAAATGGAGCTCTTTGTCAAGAATTTACTAAGTTGATGCAGCTTGAATTTCAAATGAGCATGATGGGATAACTAATGTTCTCCTTAGGGATACAAATTCAACAAATTCAGAAAGGCATATACATTCATCAAATCAAGTATAAAAAAGATCTTCTTAAGAAGTTAAAGGTATTTTGTGTTGAATTTCTTAGGCTTTTAGCCCAGTTTTTGATATTTAGTGAGTTAAATGCCAAAAATATATTTTTGGAAATTGGATTAAAATTATTTTTCGAAGAATAATTTATTTACATTACAAAGAATTTAATACTGGATAGTTTTGTTAAAAAATCACTCGTTGCTGAAAATTTATGTGTCAATTGAGTTGCGACGAGAGTATTATTTTTATCAAAATAGTTTGAGATGTGAGTGAAGTGATGTGTGTAAGAGTTGTTAGATATTTTTTTGGGTTTGGTTTTAAGTATTGTGTAATATATATATATATATATATATATATATATATATATATATATATATATATGTTAAAAAGGAAAAAAGGAAGAAAAGAAAAGAAATAGAGGAGAACAAAACGCTGCCTCCCTGCCTCGTGAAACCATTCATCCCTCGTTCTTCCTTCTTCTCTTATTTTGCTTTCTTTGGCTTTCTTTGGTATCAAGAAAAGAAACCTAAGGCTTGGTGGGTGAGAAAGAATTGATTTCCAAGCTTCCTTCTTCTTCTTCTTTGATTCGAAAACGAAGAAAAACGGTGTTAGAGGTTTCAAAACCGTGAAACACGAACCTCCACTTTTCTTCGACATTTGAGCTTCATTTGAAGAAGTGATAGAAGGGAAAGTTGTTCACCTCCATGCTACGGTGCTAGTGAGCCAACTTTAGAAGCGACGACGTGAGCGAAAATTTTACCAGAATTAATCACGGTGCCGTAATTGGTTGTTAAAGCTACTGTTAAGGTAAGGGCTCCTTCCAAATTTCTAGTTTGCATATAGGACTCTATATGTGTATTGTGGAAAATGAATTTTAATGTGATTTATGAGTGTTTGTGGAAATTGAATTTGGTGGTTTATGTTTGAAAATGTGGAGTTTTGCATTTGGTGATTTATGGTTGAAATTTGTGGAGATTAAATTTGGTGATTAATGGTTGAAAATTTTGGATATTGAATATGGGTGATTTAAGTTGAATTTGGGGATGATTAAATTTAATTTGATTATGTGTTCATAAATGATATTATGAATGTTTTATGTGATTGAGGTATATTTGTGGAAAATGAATTTAATTCAATTTATGTGTGAATTGGTGGAAAATGAAATTAGTCCAATTTATGTGCGGATTGAAGTTGGAAATGTGTTTTATGTGTGGATTTGTGAAAAATGAACTTAAGGTGATTTAAGTGTGGTTGAGGAAATTGTTTTGATGTGTGGTTTGTGGAAATGAATTTGGTGAAAAATTATGTTTGAAATTGGGGAAATTAATGGGTGTATTATGGTTGAAATATGTGGAGTTGTAATATGGGTGATTTGCGGATTAAATTTGGTGGGAATTGAAAAAATTGAAATTTATGGATGAATTGTTGAATTAAATTTGAGGTGTTTAATAGGTGAATTTGTGGAGATTAATTTGGATGTGATTATGTGCTCAAAATTGATATTATGAATGATTGTGGTGTGATTATGTGTAATATTGTGGTGATTAAGTTTTGATGTGATTATATGTTCAAAACTAATATACGTATGTTTAAGGTCCGTTGAGATGCAATTAAGTGGTGACCGCGATACGCCACATGATGGTTCCATCAGTGGAGTGGTTCATCTTATCATTACGAGGATTTAACTGGTGTTTGTTCATGAGAGACTACACCTTGGTAAATTGTGTTTGTCTGTGAGAGACTGCACTGGTGGTTGTCCGTGAGAGACTACACCGTAGTAAATTGTGTTTGTTCGTGAGAGACTGCACTGGTGTTTGTCCGTGAGAGACTACACCTAGTAAATTATGTTTGTCCATGAGAGATTGCACTGGTGTTTGTCCGTGAGAGACTACACCCTAGTAAATTGTGTTTGTATATGACAGATTGCACCGGTGTTTGTCCGTGAGAGACTACACCCTAGATAATTGTGTTTGTCTGTGAGAGACAACACTTGTGTTCGTTTGTGAGGAACTGTATGTTTAGGATTTACGCCTCTCGCAGAAGGTTTTTGTTTGGAATTGAGGTGTAAGACATGTGATAGGCTACACTTTAATAAATCGTGCGGGCCTGTGATAGGTGGCACCTTGGTAATTAGTAGTGGTCTGTGAGAGACTGTACAATTACGATTTTCGCCTCTCGGGGAGAGTTTTGATAGGAAATCCGAATTCATGCATTTGGCATATATGCATTGCATTAGGGTGCTTGGCACGCGAGTCATGTTTGATATATTGTGATGATTGTATATGTATGTTCAATTGTTGTTGTGATTGTGCCGTAACTGGTAAGTATGATTGTTTGGATTTGTGTGTAAGTGTTGATTGATTTCAAAGCTGAATTCTACATTTTTCTGCTGTTGTATTCGAATACAGTTGTGCTATTTTTGTTACTAACTTGTCCTATCTCGTATCTGACTACATCCTGTCACGTATTCGAATACAGTTGTGCTGATTTTGCTACTAACTTATGAATTAGCGTTGTATTTGAATACAAGGATGTAGTATTCGAATACGATAGTGAAATTTTGTTAAAAACTTCATTTTTCAATTTTGATTATGCATGTTTGGCATATGAAAAGCCTTTCAAAGACTATGCAAAGCTGAAAGGTTATTTTGTGCATTTAAAATTTAAATGCTATGTGATATTTATTAATTTCGGTTGGTGACCTTTACAATTATTTTGGAAATCTGGGCTTTGCCCTCAGATGAGAACCAAGATAATCCTACCGGTTAGTACTCTGGAGATGGGAAGGTAGTTAGGCATACCTGATCGATATTGTGTTAGAAGGATCTTGCGGGGCGCGTGGAGATCACCTGGGTTGTATAGCTTTTTGTAACATGATCAAATTAGATGGTTGTATAGGGACTAGTTGTCTTTCTTTTGTGGATGTATTTATTTCAATTTGGAAGATTGTACCTATACCTCATATTGTCAGCTTGATTTTTATTTTGGTGGGTCCTTGTACCACTTTTGATGCGACGTGGGAAAGTTTAAATTCTTGAGGCAATGCTTTGGTATAGGTGTTTGCTGAGAATAACCCAGGGGTATGAGCTATGTTTGATAGGTGTCATAGCTCTAGTGTATTTTGCTGCATAAATACTTTGGGTTTATGTTTCAAAAACTATTTTCGTTGCTTGTAATCATTTGTTGACTTTTGTTGTTATGTTACAACTTAAATATTTTATCCAAAAGTATTTATTTCCTTCTTTATTTCTTTTCTTTCTTAACTTCTGAAATTCGATCTTTGATTTTGTTTTTTGTTTATAAAAAAAGGGGTTGTTACAACAAACCTATGGCTACACAAATGCACCCTACTTGCTTAGTGGAAAAAGATGAATCAGGCTAGAAGATTGACTAGAATAGATACAGAGGAATGATTGGATCCCTTATATACCTTACTACTTCTAGACCAAATATTTTATTTATCTTGTGTTTGAGTACTAGATTTTAGGCTTATCCAAGGGAATCTCACCTAAGTGTTGTTAAGATATCCTTAGATACTTGAAAGGCACTTCCAACATTGGCTTGTTTTATATAAGAAGTCTATAAAATACATATTAAGTGGTTATTGTGATTTTGACTATGTAGCCTCTAATGTTGCACTTACTTTGATGATTAAACAATGTCATTTGCCAAAAGCCACTAGCTCTAAGTCAGAAAAATTTGCCTATAACTATTATCTTCCAAGAAATATAGTGTCTGACTCCAACAAGAAAGTCAACGACTTTGATGAAAATTTAATGACTCTAATTAAATGAATAACACTATAATACAAGATATGCTGAGTTAATATTAATATATTGAGTTTTCTAAGCATATGATTAGGTATGCTATTGAAGGTTCAAGCACGAGAAATAGGGGGGGGGGGGGG
>JBBPBS010000330.1:988366-1008134 GCA_037974835.1 Cicer judaicum
GGGGAGGGTTGAATTGTGTTTACAAATGTTGACAACTTTTTGATAATTTATAAATAATTAAAATATTAGTTTGGTTTTGGTGACTTACTTGGAGTAGAAGCAATCAGATTTAGAGGCAGCAAGCAATGAAAGCATTAATAATTTGACACATATTTATCCTGGTTCACAACTAAATTTGTTACATCGCGTCCCCTCATTCACAAGGCTTTAATCCACTAATTCAAATACCATGAATTACAAAGCACCTAATCGTCAAAGTCAGTCTTCCCCAACAGCTTGAAAACCTCAGACTTTTGAGGAACTAACCACCTTGACCCTACAGGATAAATCTTCTCCTAACAACCTAACAATCCCAAATTGAAAAAAGAACTAAAACACTATCAGTTTGGATACAAAAGATTGGAATTTGAGTAGTTTATTCTAACAAATCTGATAATAATAATAACTCTCACACTCTAAGAAAAGAACACTTAGAAAATATTTCTAACTTGAACAAGTTTTTCTCTCTTTGAACATTAAGATGAATTGTAAACTTTAAATTTGAGTTCTTCTACTCTTTTATGTTTTTCGATGCTTTTCACCTTCAGTCTTGAGTGTCTTTTGATAGTGAAAATTTGGGCTTCAATTTAGTCATTGTTTAATTCTGAATTGTGTCTTGTTCGGATTTAGTTTGTAAATTCATCAGATTGAATTTGTTCATATTTTGTGTACATTGAGTTTGTAAATTCTTCATATTGATTTTCTTTCCTATTTTGTGTAGATTGACTTTGTAACTTCTTCAAATAAAATCTTCTTCAAATCTTCATCAAATGTTGATAAAATATTCTTCAAATATTGATCAAATCTTCTTTAAATCTTAATCAAATCTTCGTCGAATCTTGATCAAATCTTCTATATATCTTGATCAAATTTTAATTAAATCTTCTTCAAATGTTGATAAAATATTCTTCAAATCTTTTTCAAATATTCTTCAAATCTTTTTCAAATATTCTTCAAATCTTGACCATATATTCTTTTCAACTTGGTCATATATTTTCTATAATTATAAATATGAATCAATTCTTATTCAAATTTTCATCAATTATAAATTTGAATCAAATCTTATTTTAGATTTTCTTTAATTATAAATTTGAATCAAATCTTATTTTAGATTTTCTTCATAAATATGAATCTTCTTTCGTACTTTTTGAAGTCAAATAAATTATTCTCATAAAATAATTTTGATAACATCAAAAATATAAATGTAAAACCAACTTGGTTCCAACAGTTATTCTTAATCAATGGAGATGAAATAATATATTAAAATTATCAAGTTTTTCGTTAACATATTCATTAATTAAATTCAAACTTTTATTTCATTTCATATCAAATTTTAATTAGAATTAATCTTGAATTACAAGATATTAGAATAGGCCACAATAATTATTAGTAAGGAGAGCTTATCCAACATATTTCCATTGTAAAATTAGGAAACTAATAATTAGAGATACAAATAATGTTCCGCTATGATATTTCAAAGAAAAAATAGACAGAATTAAAAACATCAAGTAAATCAAGAATGACTTAAATGCAAGCACAAAATTTCTATTATATGATTTATATAAATATAACCTGCTGCAATTGAGATAACGATTTGTATGTAAGTAAAATAAATGAAGATATAATAAATTTGATAAGACAAAGACCATGATAATTTCATTTGCATACTTCGTGTGATAAAATTAACCCTCATAAGTTTTGCTTAGTTAAAGATGTGAACTGACAACTATGTCAAGGCATATAAAAAGAATAATCATCACAAAAAACTAATGGTATTGTAATTCCTAGTTCCTACAACATAAAGCAAAAAAAAAAAAAATGCTTAACAATGGCTTCAAAATTATGATGAATGAAAACAAAATTTGGAACAAAAACGACAAACAAAACAAAGAGAACAAGAAACGAAATGCAAAATGAAACGAACCAGAGAAAACATCAAAGCAAAAAGAAACCCAATTAAGAAAATAGAGAAGATAAACCCTAAACCAAACATTGAACATAACAACCCACTTAACATTTTAGCAAACAAGCAAACACGAAAACATGAACAGAGATGCAAACCTGTCAGTACACGACATCGACCAATATGAGACAAACACCGAAGAAAGAACGAATGGACAATGATGCAAACTATGCTCTTGTTGATGAAGGAGAGATCGCTTTGACGATGCGGTATGTTGATGGAAGGGGTGAGTGAAGACAGGTTAGTTGATGAAAAACGTGAATGACGGCGCAATATATTGATGATTTAGGGATTAAGTGGAAAAAAATAGATGAAAAAGGATAATAAATTGGAGGTATTGAAAATTTAGGGATTTTGCAATTGGTTTTGGAGTGATTGAAGTTTGTTTCTATTTCCTTTTCTTCTTCTATGACAACGTTCCACTTTCTTTTCTTTTTTCTTTTTAAACATATTTTCATTTTATATGATATAAAAATAATATAATGTTTAAATATTAAATATATATTTATATACATATATATTATATATTATTAATATATTATTTGGAGGGAATTATTCCCGCAAAAAAAAATCATGAATGTTAAATTTTTCAATAACATTTTATAATTGTAGTATTTTATTTGAAACAATGTAACAATTGAAAAATGTTCGTAGAAATGTCTAAGAGAACAAGTATCAAATATTACCACAGAGTTATCATAGAGACATTTTAAAACTGTGTCCAAAAATATTTTAGAGAACGTGTGTATGGTGTTGCAAAAACAATACTGACAACACACATAAAATGTTTCCTTATCTATTTTTAGGCAATATTTTATACTTGTTGCTTAAAAAAATGTTGCTAAAGACCATAAATTTTTGTAGTGGAATCTATCATTCCCTTTTATCTTTATTGAGAGAACAAGTTGGATGCATAGGTGTAGACATGGTCTTACAATCATCAACTTTAAACTTTTTAAGTGATTCTCTTGTGTAACTAGTCAAGTAAACGAGTACACCCTCTAGGTTTTGATGATATTGAATTCCAAGAAAGAATTTTAATTTTCCCATCATGTTTGTCCCAAATTCATTATGCATTAGCGTAGAATACTCTTGGGAAACCTTATGTTAATAGAACCAAAAATAATATCATCAACATATATCTAGACAGTGAGAAGGTCATTCTTATATAATTTTCTAATAAAAAGTTTCTTAACTATCATACCAAGCTCTTGGAGTCTTTATTTAGACAATACAAACATTTCTATATTTTGAAAACATGGTCTAAAAATTCATTATCCTTAAGCTAAAATGTTGTTTGACATACACTTCTTCATTTAAGTAACCATTTAGAAGGCACTTTTTACATCCATTTGCTATAGAATAATTTTATTAAATACAAAAAACAGTCTGATAGGCTCTAACCTTGCCACAGGGAATTTTTTTTCAGTATAATGAATACCTTTCTACTGACTATATCCTTGGGTTACGAGTCTAGCTTTGTTTCTCACCACTTTACCTTTCTTTTTCATTTTGTTTTTTAAAACCCGCTTGGTTCCAATTGACTTATTTTCTTTTGGCTTGGGGACAAGATCACATGCGTCATTCCTTTAGAATAGATTTAATTCATCATGCATAGGCAATATCCATCCATCATATGATAGAGCTTCATTTATCGTTTAGGTTCAATTTTGGATACTAGTCGAAACATAGATGTTTCCTTTTGAGGGGATCTGGTTTTTAGATTATCATTTGCATTTCTTACAATCACATAATTTGGATGAGAGGATTTTTTTTTCCATTTAGGTTTAGATTTCTGAAGCTTTTTTATATGAGTTGTTATGCATATCTTCTGATTCATTTTGGGCTTACTTTGTTGATTCCTATGATTTATCTAGTTCCTCTAATATATCTGGTTCCTTTGAAATGTGTAGATCTACAAACTTTGAATCTAGCATTGACTTTTTATGGTCAATTTTTACGTTCTTCAACACCATTTTGTTGCAGTTTTTTAGAAGAGGAAAAGTTATGTAAAATACCATTCTCTTCACATAAGTTTTCAAAAAGATTATTTTCAAATTAACCCCAATGATCACTACAAATCGTTGTTATGTAGAAACCTTTTTCCTTTTGCACTTGTTTGCAAAAGATAGTGAAAACCTTGTGTGACTCATCCTTCTATTTTAGAACTTTACCCATGTCTGCCTAGAATAGTCATCAATAATAATGAGTCCCTACTTTTTCCCTCTGACAGAGGTAGTCTTTACAGAGCCAAATAGAACAAGATGTAGAAGTTTAGGTAATCTAGAATGGAAATAGTGCTTTTAAAAGAAAAAGAGGATTTGGTTTATTTCCTTTTATGATGTGTGTCACAAAGAACATATTCGTACATAAGAATTGGCAAGCGTTTGAATAATTCAATTCTTTTCAATTTTGGGATTAACCTTAAATTGACATGTCCTAATCTTTTGTGTCGGACTAGTTGATCCTCACAGACAGAAGACACTTGATTTCTTGTTTAGTAAAATCAAATTAGTTTATTTTGTAAATATTGTTTTTCCTTTGACTAGTAAATTGTATGAATCCATTTGTTTGACTTATTTCCTTACAAGACTTTTGATTCAAGGCAACATCATAACCGCTGTCGCTTAATTAACATGTTAATGCATAACCTACTGAGTACATGTTAATTAAGTGCTCAGTAGGCTATGCATGAGTTATTTTACAAGTAAAAAATTGTTAATAGAGGGAAGAAAACCATTACCTAGTGTGTCGTACCACATGATCTTACCCTTCTGTCCGTCTCTAAACCATATGAATCATTCATTTTCAGGGCAGGTCTTGGAATATAGACTTTACTCCCGTCATGTATCGTGAGCATCCATTTTCTAGGTACCATGACTGGTGTTTTGACCTTGTTAATAAAGTTATATGCAAGATAGATAATTTTATTCTTAGGTACCTGATGACTCTTTATCATATGCATATTTTTCATTGATATTAGTCTTATTTATCTTTAACCATTAGTCAATTTAAGAAGTTATTTGAAATATTATGTTGATTTTAGTTCTTTGAGTTAATAAAATGTCGGTGTTTTTAGTGCCTTGATTAAGTAGGGATTTTTTTTTTCATAATTTTACGTTGCTTTTTGTTTTAGTGTAGTGCTGGTTTTTGACGAGAAATCAATATTACATATATGGAGTATTTTTAGCCATATATGAAGTTTTAGATGCCCAATTGGAGTCAAAACAAGTGAAAATGAAAGCTATGATCCATATCTACAACTTTCATGAAGACATTGGAATCCAATTAAGATCAAAAGAGGAGAAAAATGCAGAAAACATAAAATTGAAGAAGGTGTGCGCTTGAAGCGTAATAGCTGCGCATCAGATGCATTTTCAGGCTAAAACCTCTGTTGGATTGCGCTTGAAGCGCCAAAGCTGTGATTGGGGTGCATGGCACGTGACAACATTCATTAAAATGCATTTTTTTTCACTTTCTAGGCATCTTTTTGACTATTGGGAAGTTGGGAGACTTGTGCGCTAGCAGAGAAACTAAACGACGTCAATTTCTAACACCATTGGAGCAGTTTTATCAAGAATCATTCATGAATCTTTCTTGTAATCCTTCTCTAATCTCTATCTTTTTATCTATGTCATGAGTAACTAAACCCTATTTGTTAGGGATGAGTGTATCAAGATGAAACCCTTATTTTTCTGATTTGATTTCTAGATATATGAATGAGTTTATTGAATTACTTTTCTCATCTCTATGCTTAATGCTTTTTATTGCTTTATTAACATTAAAATGTTCTATGATTCGTATTTTGAAATGCAAGTGGACTTTACGAATGCTTGAGATGAGAATTTCATAAATTTGTAGTCTAGGGATAAATGCGGGTCATGAAACCAATTAAATTAGTTGCAAAGGCAATAGTTTAACAAGAGAATTTATGTGCGGTAAGGTTTAATTATAATCTTAAATCCAGAGACAGTGTTTTTTTAGATCCTTAGCATCTTGAGTAGCTTTTACCTTTGTTCTCCACTTGCTGGGAAGACATATGAGAATCTTCTTGAGGTGGTTGAAAGTAGTGTAGCTCTTTGGGTAAACCTTCAGTCAAAAAATAAGAGTTTGGAATCTAGATTTTTTTTAATCTCTTCATCTTCTTTCATATGAAAGAGTTCATACTTAGCCTCTTAGTTGTTTCTTTGTTCCTGGATTTTTAAAAGTTTTTGAAGGCCTTTGCATTCATCACGAAGGTTTTGGCTTTATGATAAATTTTGTATTGTTTCTTTTGATCGGTGTCAAAATTCTTTTTGGATTTTCAAAACTAGCATAATCTTTTGGTGCGTTATAGTCATCTTCAACTATGTCCAAAGTTCAAGATCGTGAGAGATGTAGAAGCTTTTTAGTCTGCCTTTCAAGTACTGGAATATTTCTCCATCAAACAAGTGAGTCTTATTAACGTTTCTATCTATAACATTTTTATCACATTTAGTAATAATAACAAATTTTTACATAAACACAGTTAAGTTGTTAGCTTTGAGATCGTGCTCTAATGCCAAGTGTATATCGTGAAACACAATAAAGGGGGTTTAAATTGTGTGTCTTTAAAAATATTTTTAACATGACTATGCTATAGCAAAGAAAGAAGATAGAGGAACCAAAAAAAAAACATACGATTTATCCTGGTTCACTACTAGCACGGTAGATACATCCAATCCTTTCAACTTGAAGGATTTAATCCACTAGTTCACCATATAATAACACAATCATGGAACACCTACGTGTCAAATTGATTTTGACAACCATCATTAGGATAGGTAACAAGAGAATATGTTTATGTTTTTCCAAAATATCTATCATAGGAGAGTGTTTAATTTTTTTTTCACTATGCAAAAATTACATTTTAAAGCGCGCCTTTTATAGCGCTTATTAAATACAAGGGTCACATAGCGCTTGCACAAAATGTTTATAAGGCTTTTACAAAAGTGTTGTAAACTGAAGCGCCCTCACATAATGTTTTACAACGTTTTTTGAGCCCTTTAAACACAAACGCTGTAAAATATAGCGCTCCCACCTTATGTTACATAGCTTTTAAAGCGCTTTTTTGACAAGCGCTGTAAAAGACTTGCGCGCTTTGTATACAAGTGCTATAAAAGACTTGCGCTTTCACATAATTAAAAGACCTATTAGAGCGCTTATTACAAAAGCGCGGTAAAATCATTCACTTTAAATAAAAATCATTTGGTTTAAATAAATAAAAACAAATTTAAAACAAGTTATGAACTCTCATCTCCTCTATTCTGCGAACCCTCCTCTCCTCTACTATGTGCCCATCTACTGCTCCTCCTTTAGAAAAAATTGGATACATTGTCTTAGATACTGTATTTATTAATTTGTTGTTGTCACTAAAACTAATAAATTGTTACATAATAAATCATATAAAATCTATTCTTTTTTAAAATTTGTTGATCTGTTATGTTTTGAAATCAGACTTGGACCTTGGTTTCCAATTTCCAATATTAGATATGTGTACTATATATTGGTATAATGTTATCAATAGCTTATTATTTGTGTAACTGCAATTATATAGGTCATAAAAAATGGATCGGAAATGGATGTTAGCCAATCGATTGTCAAAATCGTATGAAAATGGAGTGAAGGAGTTTGTTGAGTTTGTAGTGAAAATGCAAAAGATCCAAATAGATTCGTTTGTCCTTGTTTAAAATGTTGTTTTGGAAAACGCATTAGAGAAGATGAATTGGAAGGACATTTAGTATGGCATGGAATTGATCAAATCTATACATGTTGGATAAGACATGTTGAGAAAAAAAAGGAAACATTAATTTTGAGAATGGATCGACATATGCTTAAACTGATTTCGACATATTAACACTCTTAAAAGATATGTTGCTAGATGATAATGAAGTTCCCAATGGAACCTACGAGGCTAAACGAATTTTGTGCTCTATTAGCATAAGTTACAAAAGGATTCATGCATGTCCTAACGATTGCATTTTATTTCGAAATGAATATGAATTACTAAAGGCGTGTCCGAAATGCTATGTCTCTCGATATAAGAAGAAATAATCTACTCTAGCAAAAGTCGTCTGGTATTTTTATAATACCAAGATTTAGGCGTATGTATTGCAGTGAAGAAGATTCAAAACACTTTACATGGCATGCACATGAAATAATTAGAGATGGAAAGTTTCGACACCCTACAGATTCTCCACAATGGGTAAAAATTGATCACAAGTATCCTGAATTCGAGATAGAGTCAAGAAGTCTATGACTTGCACTTTCTACTGATGGAATGAATCCACATGGTCTTCAAAGCATCTCACACAACACGTGGGCTGTGATTTTGTTGATTTATAACCTACCTCCATGGTTATGTATGAAGCGTAAGTTTATGATGTTGTCTCTGTTAATTTCTGGACCTAAACAACTGGGGAATGATATTGACGTATACTTGACTCTTTTAATTGAAGATTTAAAAAATATGTGGGGGACAAGTGTGTAAGTTTATGATGGGTATAAGAAAGAATGTTTCAATTTGAGGGCTATGTTGTTCGACACAAGTAATCATTTTCCAGCATATGGTAATTTATCAGGATATAGATGTAGAACAAATTACGTTGTGAACTAGTATAAAAATTTATATGCCCGCTCTTTCTATTTCTCTCACCATAGTTCTTTATGATTCAACCTCATTCTCACAAAACCTGTTTTATAAGAATATTTGAATGTTTTGATAAAGAATATTTTAATGTAAAGTAATTGAAGTAACTTTCAGAAATGGAGAAATGCAATTCGAACCCCCTATTGCTAGTGTTTTCTATCACTTCCAAAAACTTCATTATACATGTTTATTTGTTGCACTCAAGATAACGACAAAAAATGCACTACAATAAAGAACTAAAATTCACTACAATAAGCATAATACAGTTTTGTCTGCACTATTTCTCTTAATCATTTTATTTTGTCTAAGTTTTGAGAAATATTTTTGAGAGTACGAATTTGAAAATATATTATTGTAAGAACTATTCAGAAAACCTTTAAAAACATTATGTTTATAATCTTTTCCAGCAGTGGTTGCATTCCTCAAGTGCTTCACTGTATTACACTATAATATTTGGAAGACATGAACAAAGTAAGATTGCTAGAAGTTGTTTAGTAGAAGTGTGTTTTAGTTGGTGAATTAGTGGATTAAATCCTTTAGTTTATAGCGGCTGAACATATCTACCGTGTTGGTGATGAACCGGATAAAATGGTTTGTGTTGTTATGTGTTCATTGCTTTATCTGCTCTGTTTTCATCACTTTATTTTAAGCTTGTCAAAAACAGATTCGCCAATGAGAGTAATTTGAACATAGACTTGCAACTCATTGTGTCATAGATCATTGAGGAATATCATGAAAAAGACCAAACTCTACAATGATATCTCACAAAGGTTAAAGAAATGGTGGCTATTGAGACTTCCAAAATTGAGCATGTCATGTAGGAACAGAACAACCGAGAATATATTCTATCGATGTTAGCATGCACAAGAGAAAAGGAAGGGGGTACAAATGTATCATTAGGAATTCATCCACTCCCTTAGTGTGGGCAAGTAGATTATGTCTGTCGACGTGGTGTTGTTTAAACATAACCAATGATGGATGTCCTCAGTCATATAATACATCCTCCATGGGAAACTCCCCCAACAAAATTGAGGAGTCCAAGGTAAAATGAAAATCTTGCTCCTATTCGCTCAATGCAACTAGTCTTTACAAAAAAAGGTTTAACATCTACACTTTTAAAGTGTCTCACCGAAGACAACATTGATTATGTCCTCAAAGAGATGCACTAAGGCATGCTCAAACACTATCTAAGTAGAATAAATTTAGTTAAAAACATCCTTTGTGCCAGATATTATTGGCCCACGGTGCATGAAGACGACAAACAGTCAAGTATTGACATGTGCAAAGATTTCTAAAGAAAAGGCATGATGATACCTAATTGAACTCGTGTCGTCAAGTACTGACAGTTAGGAAAAATCAAAAGTGGAAGATGCAAAAACGAAAGTGGAAGACACCCAGGTGACTAGAAGCAAAATAAACACATACCAAAAAATGTCTTGTCATTTACTCGACAATATTGGGCCATAGACATTACAAATAACCATCACGACACCAGTTACCTTAATTATAAAATGCATAAAATTAGGAATCATCGACAAAGGGAGTTAACCTCATGATCTTCCTCTTGACCAACCGCATTGTCAAACAATTCTTCAGTGACCTTCTGGTTTTCCTTCCCAACCCACTTCAACTTTTTAACCTCCCCCTTTAAAGTGACCATCTCATCATCCTTAGATAAGAGAAGTCACCTACTTTTTAACCTCCTCCTTTAAAGTGACCTTCCACATATGCATATCTTAAATAAGATAAATCACTTACTTCAACTTGAAATTCTTTAAAGTCATCTAAATGAAGACCTCAACTTTTCCCTCCAGATCAATACTCTTGGTCTGAAACCTGATCTTTTGGACCTCATATTTCTGCATTTTCTCATGGAGTTTCTTATCTTTGTCTAGCTGATTACCTACACCATGAATCATCATACGATCCATTCAAAACACACAAAGATCCAATACGAATTCTACCATGAACCCCTATGTGAAACTCCCAATACCGAGATCCCTCAAGATAGCTATGTTAACCGGTTAAACGGAGATGTTGGCTACCTCATAATAACTTATGTTGACCCAAGTCATTGGCAAGAATGAAGGTGATGAAGTTAACACTCCTCGACCCCTTAGAAATCGGAATTGGTAGCTTCCTTTTGATACTCACATCATCAATCAAATCTTTATCACCTTGTCATCACCTTAGGACCTTGACACATTCTTTTGGGTCATGATCTCCATCTGCTTGGAAACAAATTTGACTACCTGGACATGCACAACAATAAAGAAGGTCTATTTGTTCTTCCTCCTCCTTTTTTCCTCCAAAGAATTTCCCTCTAAAAGGAAACCATTTATCTTGAAACAGAAAATAAAGGTCATAAGCACAACAAGGAATTAAACGAAAAGCAAACATGAAATGCTAAAGTAATACGACTTTGAACACAATTGTCGGCTTCGTTCTATGACAAATAGAATACAAACTCCTGGGTCTTAATATATCTCCTTTCGATGAAGACATCACCCTTTGTATAGACAACCTTTGTGTTCAAAGAGTTAACAAAACTCAAGATCGCTTAATGATCTGCTGTCGCACATGGGTTAAATATAATTGATAAAATGATTAATGCGTTAATTCGAGTTTTAGATTTTTGTTTTAACAGATGAGAAAAACAATTATTCCACTAATTCTAGTTTCAGACCTATCACACATTCTATCAATGAGTTTAATTTCTAACTCATGATTCCATTTTTATTTGACTATCGAATTGATAAAAAAAGCGTAATCAATCCTATGTGAATTCGGTTTCTTTGACTCGATTAAGCATCACAATCATCAAAATATTACAATTAACGATCAAGTGTCGCACAATTATAATTCAATTAAATTAGAAATCGAAATCAAATCCTGTCAAATGAATTATAATCAAATAAAAAGAAATAGAATCATGAAGCGAAATTGACAGTGTAACCTGAATCTCAAGGTGTTGATGATACCCTGAACTCGTGGATTAATCTTATAAAATTAATCTTCGATGAAATTAAAATAAAAATTGTTTATTTATTTTATCAATCTAAATCCTAAAATTTCATATTCTAGAAAAGAAAGATAACTTCCAATATATAGTATGCAATTTTGGGCTTTGGAGTTTAAGATTTAAAAACAAGTGGTTCGCTATTTAAAATTATTACGAAATCTGTAATTTAGACCCAACAAAGTTCGGGTTTGGGATTTTATTCCACCACAAAAGTTGTAGCTCTGATTTTTAGCTTTCCAATGTCTGCTCGTATGCGCCAATCTAATATAGATAGCTCAAGTTATAGCCTACAAAGCGATCAATGGTAAAATTACAAATAATAAAATTATAATTCAATTTCGACCCAAAGTTTAGAAACAAGCTAATAAAATTATTCTAAGCTATGAAGATCTTTTAAAATACCAATCTAAAAAAGCTAGAAATATGTGCCCAATTACTATGATCAAATTCCCCCACACTTAAGCTTTTGCACTCCGAACAAAGCAATGCATGCGATTCTAAATATTCTTATGAATACAAAGTGGTGAGAGAAAAAAATATTTCTAGGCAAGGAAATCATGAATAGTTTTTTTTATCACAACCAAGGAAAACAAGAGGACAAGTTTGTTGAGGCAAAAATCTTTCTATGCATGTTTTAATGACAACAAATCTTACAAAATAAATGATTAAGTTTTATGAATGGTGGTCTACTAATGATTGCACTTGAGTTTTGTTTAAGGAACATGAATTGCATAAGTAAACAAGCAAGAAGCCATTCACTTCATAAAAGTGCATAAGTATCCAATCAATAATGAAATAATCTCAAAAGGAATGTATCATATATCAATCCTTCAAGAGAATGATTATTACATCTTCAAGATAGCGTCTTCATGATGAAGATGATCAAATACATTCATAAGCAAGAATGTTCTAGTTATTAAACAGAAAAACAAAGAACATTCTTGACAGTAGTCTGAAAAACGAAGAATGTTCTAGTTTTTTACATCATTAATCCAAGAACATTATCGTTTACGAAGAACAAAGATTGATTCAAACTATAATAACTCATCAAGATGCATGACAAATTGCAAGAAACTATCAGAATGGAACACGCAAGGAAACCTTGGATAGATTCATTCAACAAATTCACAATGATATAAGCAATTCATGAAGTTACGAGTTTTAATCCATAAGAGTAATGACTTAAAGTCAAAGTACAATATGAACAAAATAGAAAATACATCAACTTTACACCTGTAGAACAATTGGTATACAAACATAATTCATATTAGAACAAAAACTGAAAACAAAGAATGTTCTCAGTTTTCAAAGCTTTAATCTAATAACGTTCTGGTTTACAAAAAGCAAAATATGTTGTAGTACAAAACATCAATATTCATCAAAGAGGAATTTAATAATCTATACAAGATTATTTTAGATAGATTCGAGCAAAGAGGATCAACAAAGGCAAAGCAAAACATGAAGACCAATCTCCAAATAGATGAGGTATAAGAAAGGACAACAATGGACACTACTGTTGCACCTTGTTGAATAAAGCACATCATGTTTCTAAGACAAAGGACTAACACATAACAGCTGTCAAAGTTTATGTAAGACCCTTAATTTTGAATCCTAAATTATACAATTTTAGGGTATTTTGTGTTGAATTTCTTAGGCTTTTAGCCCAGTTTTTGGTATTTAGTAAGTTAAATGCCAAAAATATATTTTTGGAAATTGGATTAAAATTATTTTTCATAAATAATTTATTTACGTTGCAAAGAATTTAATACATTTATGTTAGATATTTGTTTGGGTTTGGATTTATGTTAGATATTTGTTTGGGTTTGGATTTAATACATTTATGAAGAGAACCGTTTCCCCTTGCCTCGCGCATTCAAGCTTCCGTCTTCTTTCTTCCTTCTCCATTCTTCTTTTTTTGGTTTTCTTTTGCTTCAAGAAAAGAAACCCAAGGCTTGGTGGGTAAGAAAGCAAAGAATTTCTCAACTTGATTCTTCTTCTTAGATTCGAAAACAAAGAAAAATAGTGTTGGTGATTTCAAAGCCTGCAAACGCAAACCTCCACGTTTCTTATAAATCTAAGCTTCGTTTCGTGAAGAGATATAAGGGAAAATTGCTCACATCCCCACTATGGTGCTAGTGAGCCAACTTCAGAAGTGACGTCGCGAGCGAAAATTTTATGGAAATTACTCGCCTTATCGTTATCGCTTGTTAAAAGCTAACATTAAGGTAAGGGCTCCTTCTAATCTTTTAGCTTGCATATAGGATGCTATATGTGTATTTGTGGAGTTTGAATTTTGTGAAATGGATGTGTGATTTTGTGAAAAAGGAATTTAATTCATTTATGTGTATTTTGATGAAATTAAATTTGAGGTGTGGTTTGTGAAAACTAATTTAGCATGATTTATGTTTGTAAGTTGTGGAAATATTTGGGTGATTGATGATTAAGATTGGTGTGGTTTTGTGGTATTTGAATTGATTAAATTTAATGTGAATTGTTGATTAAATTTGATGTGTGGTGGTGGAAAATAAATGTTTGAGTATGCTTTGCGTGAATTTGAAAACCATTAGTGTTAAATGAAAATTAAAAATGGAGAATCTTAATGATTGGTGTGGAAAAAGTCAGAGTATGCTCATGCATTTCATAGTACATGGCCACCAGATGGGCCATGGTGATAGTGGTAACTGGATGGGCCACGAGATGATTCCATGGTATTTATTGGTTCATTTTATCCTTGCGGGGATTATCGCGTCGTGTAAGGTCCGTGATAGACTGCACATTTTTGGTAAATTGTGTTGACCCGTGATAGGTGGCACCTCAGTAAATAGTATTATTGGCATGTGATAGGTGGTACATTTATTATATACGTTTTTAGTAAATCGTGCTAAGTAGTGATAGGTGGCACCTCGGTAATTTAGTACTATTGGCCTATGATAGGTGGTACAATTATGATTTACGCCCCTTCGAGGAGGGTTTGGTTTAGAATTCCTAGTCCATGCATTTTGGCATATACGCATTGCATTAGGGTGCTTGGCATGCGAGTCATGTATAATTTATTGTTATGATTGCGTGTGTAAACTCGAGTTGTTGTTGTGATTGTGCCATAATTGCTAAGGGTGATTGTTTGGACTTGTGTGTAAGTGTTGATTTATTGTGAAACCTTTTCGAAACATTTTGAAAACTGATTTCTGCACTTTTTCTACATTATATTCGAATACAAGGAGCTTGTAGTCTAATAGATATGTTCAAATTTGACTACTGACTTTTGAATTCGCACTTATATTAGGCTACAAGGATGCTGTAGTTGAATATAGTGGTGCTGTTTTTGCTGCTGTCATCCTGTCTCGTAGTCACTACATCATGTCTCGTAGTCAACTACAGATGTGTTGTTTTTGCTAATGGCTTATGAATTTGCATATGTATTCGGCTACAACGATGCTGTAGTGAACTACAGATGTGTTGTTTTGCTATTGACTTATGAAATAGCACTGTATTCGAATACAAGGATGCTGTATTCAAATACAACAATGCAATTTTGTTAAAAACTTCATTTTTCAACTTTGATTATGCATGTTTGGCATATGAAACTTAAATGTGGGTCCATGTATGCTAAATTCAAAGGTTATTTTATGCATTTGAAACTTAAATGATATGTGTTATTTGTTTATTTTGGTTGGTGACCCTTTAAAATTATTGTGGAAATGTGGGTCTTGATCTACCTCATATGAGAACCAGGATCGTCCTACAAGTTAGTACCCTAGAGATGGGAAGGTAGTTGGACATACCTCATCGCAGCTGTCTAAGGAGGATTTTTGCGGGGAGTGTGGAGACCACCCGAGTATTATATTTTTTGTAGTATTACCATAGTAGATGGTTGTATAGCGATTAGTTGTCTTTCTTTTGGGAATGTATTTACTTTATTTTGGAAGATTGTACCTATACCTCATATTTTCAGCTTGACTTTTATTTTGATGGGTCCATGTACAACTTTTTGATGTGACGTGGAGTAGTTAAAATTCTTGGGGCAGTGCTTTTGTATAGGTGTCTGCCGAGAATACCTCAGGGGTTTGTGTGACACCCTAAATGCCCAAATAATATATATAATAATTTATATCATATTCCTATAAAATTTGCAGTGGATAAATAAAAATAAAAACAAAAACACTTTAAACTTATTTTATCCATTAAAATAGTGCAATCTCACTAAGCTTGATTTAAGTATAATTACTTGATTTAATTCTAAAAACTTACTAGTACTTCTATGGTTTTCATACAAAAATTCGATTAAAATCAAATAAGTAAAATACAAATTAAAACCCTTATTCCCGGTATTACCTATCAGAGCGGGGTTCCTTCCAAACTTGAACTTCAAGACTCATTAACCTGTAATAACTGCAATTTCGCAAATGCAGGGCCACAAATAATGAAGGATGTGAGTTTCAAAATCACGATGACAGTATAATACAAGTAAGAAGAACACGCAAATAATCATAATAGGAGCGTATCATTACATAAATATTCCATCAAGAAAATATCAAATTCAAAGGTCAAAATCACTCTAGGAAAATCAATAGATTTCATTGTAACATCAAATTGTCTAAGAGAAATTATCACCACACACGATACATATTAATAACAATAGAACAATTACAATAAAATGCAATGCTACGCATGAGCTTAGACTCTACTTCATAATGTGGTACCATTCTAACTCTAAAGTACTTCGTTAGGAGGCTTGATACTATGCCACCATCCCGGTGGACGGACAATTCAAATTGGCCTTGTCCTCATAGATCCCCTCAACTCAACCCAAGACACATATACGTGACAGTCAGGTAAACTTGTATTGTGTGGTAGCTCCCGACATTTGGAGTGCTACCTCTAAGTCACTTAGGAATTCCCCACCCGAATACCTCCAAAGTCTAACAATCTTGCCTTAAGGCTCGACAGCAGATCGCCACGATTATGCTCATTCAGTTGTACTTCCCCAGAATCACTAGGCTTTTTAGGTCCTACCTATATGATGACAAAGTAATCTTCACTTCAGAATTTCTCAATATTTATTTTCTTCCCTCGTTGGCATATGATACTCCATTAAGATCGTAATCTCAAATACACTTTAAAATCACAATTATTTCACCAATTATGGGGTTACTTCAATATTCTCATCATAATTTCACAACATCACTATCATTAATCATATCTCATCACATAAACTCATCACAAATTTATAGCATCATTATCATCAAGCATACATCATCATAATCACATAAACGTATCAACATAAATTCACTTTTTATTATCACATCTCATAAACAAGTCTAATCAAACATATACATAAAATTCAATCAACATCTAATATCACAATAATATCAAATATCACACATTTAATAAAAATAAATCAAACATCACAATAATATCCAATACCACACATTTAACGAAGTTAAATCAATCAACACCTTATAAATATTTCTATTCCATATTTTAACATTAAATAATTTATCACTCAAAGGGCTACTGCCGTACGTAGCGAGCCCCGAATGAATCGTTGAGAAATACAATTTTGCCATTCATTTCAAATTATATTATACTCATGAATTCAAATGCTCTCACTCCTTACCTTATTTTGTCGTTTTCACACACGAATACGATTCCACGAGCAAACAACATTTGTTCATTGACTCTTTGTCCTTCAATCGATCTAACTCGACAGTTTATGGGTAAATGTTATAAATAAATTATGAGAAGATAATCTAAAAACTAAATTCGAAATTCTGTCAAGGAAAATTACCATAAATCAGAAATCCAATCAGTGGATACCAACTTTTCACATGGTCATTTTGGTGTTGGTTTCACTCAAATCGGACTTACGGTGAAGGAGAACGGTGCAAAATAACGAATTCTACAAACAAAGAAGTCGGGTATTTTAGAGAGAAATTGGAGTTGTTAAAAATCTAGAAAATTATGTTTAATTGACGAGTTAAATGAATGAAATAACATACTCAAATTTGGGCGAAAATGGAAAAAGTTTTCCGAACCAGTTATCAATCACCGGTGTGAAACGATAGGATTATTGTTGTGATTCCTCTTTGGTTTTACGACTGCCCTTCCAACTCCCTTCTCTTTTTTGTTTGTTTTATTTTATTAACAATTAGTTCATACATGAATCAAATCTATTGGTCTCCATTTAGGTTTTACTAGTTTTATTTTATCTTATTTTTTTGAAAACACAATTTCATTAATAAAGTATTATTACTATTTCTAAACTAATAATTTATAAATAAAAATACTTAATCTTTTAAAATACATTAATAATAAAAAATGTCATATTTAAAATAATCCCTATAATAATATTTATTTTTTCAAATACTCAAATTAAAATATTACCATCACTAGAGAATAGTCGAAATTATAAAATAAATAAATATAACATCAACACTTTATATTAATTACTAAATCTTAATAAATAAATATAAAATTACAATGTCATAACAAGTATATAAAAATAATGTAAATCAAACACAATGTCACTACTATCTCAAGATAATTATTTATAAAAGAAAACTAAAAATAGAAAATAGTTATAAATAATTGAAATATAACTACGTGCATACTTAACATCAGTCAGGCGCACCTAAAAGTATTACATTAATTGGGTACACATATATACACATAAAATTGTATAAAATATTTTTTTTAAATATATATATTACACTAAAATACTATTACTTTTTAAAAATATATCAAATAATCAAATATAATATTTATTATTTATATCGCTCATGTAATCTAAGATTTATAAAACTAACATATCATAGAAATCAACTATATAACAAAAATTAGTCAGAAAATTTATTATCATATATTCAAAAATAATTTTAATATTAAATTAATTTTTTAAAATCGTACTTAACTAATAAAATAGTTTAATATAAAATTTAGGGTGTTACAATATGAGCTATGTGTGATAGGCCTCATATCCCCGGTGTATTTTGATGTTTAAATACTTTGGATTTGTATTACAAAAACTATTTTGCTGCTTTTAATTATTTGTTGACTTTTGTCGTTATGTTACGACTCAAATATTTTATCAAAGAGTATTTTATTCCTTCATTTCTGAAATTCAATTTTTGGCTTTTTTAAAAAAAAAATGGGCTATTACAATTGTGGTATCAGAGCTTTGGTTTGGATTTCTTTGGGGTCGTGGAGCTTTGGTTATAGATTGTAGGTCAACCTGTGGGTTGGGAGTCGTTATCTAATCATGCATCGGGGTAATTCGTCTGAGTTGTCGGGTTCAATGTAGTTTCATTGTGTTGATGGTTTCAGAAGTTATATTTGGAATTATTCTAATGGGTGTTGAGATTCCTTGTTGATGTTGGTTTTGAGGAAACAATGCAATCAAGAAGGGATGACAGTGCAAGAGTGAACGTCAGTAGGGTTGATCAAATGGTTGAAGCTATGAGTAACATGGATGTTTCTGTTATTGCACTGACAGCTGCAAAGACTCTGCGGGATGTGGAGAAGAGGGAAAGAGAGATATGTTCTATTGAGTCAAGAGGATTGAAAGATTTTATTCATTACCATCCTCTAAAGTTCAAGGGTGATGAGAATTCAGAGAAAGTTGATTAGTGGATTAAAGAAATAGAAACGATCTTCGAAATGATTGATTGTCAAGAAGGGTTGAAGTTAATCATGACGACATGGGATTTATGAAGTGGTTGGAAGGACATAGAAGCTATGTTGTTGGTGGTAACTCGAAAATGATGAGTATGGATGGATTAACGTTAGACGGATAGGCGATTTCTTGTAAAGATCTAAGTGGAGAGCTTTTTAAGAAGAGTATTAGGTGTTCGCCTGGTAGATTTCAGGATGAGACTAGATGAAGATTGATAACTACTAAAGGGGTGTGAACACCATGAAATTGTTGAGAAGACAAGGATTCCGTTTGGAATAGCATTTGATGCTTAGGTGTCCATTAAGCGGCTTGTATTGAAGTTAAGGGGCGCTGCACGTTAGGGGTAAATACTACCTTGGTTAGATAAAGAACACTTTGAGGAATAGTCAATACCTTGGGGGGGGG
>JBBPBS010000330.1:1008251-1047451 GCA_037974835.1 Cicer judaicum
GGGGGGGGGGGGTAAAGTCGAGCATTCGAGTTAAACTAGTTCCACGACTCATATTATTAAGTATGAATCTTATAACAGTTATAGGAGTGAGAATATATATTTCTTCAATAAGTGACAAATGCCGCTGTGGATTAGGAGATGGTAAGTACGAATAGTTATATTGGATGAAACTATAGACGCGTAAGTGTGAATTTTGAGTGATGTTCGAAAAAAAACATAATGAGTTAAGCCTTGATGTATTGAACTCTATGTTACCATTAAGTGGAATTTGAAGTATTGAGTACGAGAATACTTCGAGAATATGGTAATGTAAGTTTTGAGAGTCTATAAAAGGATGGAAATTACTAAGACGATGATAATATTTTGATAGTTCGGAGGGATTATTCGAGATTTGATTTGGGACCCTAAGATGGTTGATTTTTTTTAGTTTATGATTTAAAATCCACAAGGTTGGATGGAAGACCAAGTAATGCTTAAAAATTTCATAATCAAGTGAGTTGAGTTAGGCAAGTGATAACTAATTCATGTTATGGATGGAAGTGTTTAAAGATTTACTAATAATGTTGTGTTACGTTTAGAAGAGTTTTCATTATTACTAAGACGGTTAGAGTCAATGATGAATAAGACTTTGTAGTGTATCTTAAGATGAAATGGATGAATTTAGACGAGGTGATGAGTATTTGGAGATTCCGAGGATTAGATTTTTAGAATTTTATCTAATGATCGAGAGTGAAAAAGAATAAATGTAACGAATGATTTATGGTTTAGTTGCTGGTCTTGGGAAATCAAGCGTTGATATTTAAAATGAGTGTTTCGGTGACTAGATGAACAATGAAAGGTATACGAATGATATAAATGATATAAAGGCATTACTTGAGTGCATGTCATGGGGGTTGCTATTGTGTTCGCCAATCAACAGAGTTAAGTGTTTGTTTGGTAAGGAAGAATTGAGCATGAGATGGAAAATGTTTGGTGGGAACTAGTAAGGCTTGATTTATTGAAATCACTATAATGAAGATGTATCAAGGTTCAAGGAAGAAATTTAAGGTTTGTATAAATGGAAAAGTGGTGGAGTGAATACAATGTATTTTACATGTCGTAATGAAAAGATAATCACCAAGCTACGAGTAAAGGATGCGGAAAAATTGAGATGTATTAGAATGAATGCTGGCAGTAGAGGTAATAAAATTATTTTTGAGTTTGTGCATAATTGCGAAGTATGTAAAAAAACATGACTAGGGAAGTGTGAATTTGAGGTGTTAGGCATGAGACAAATATAAGTCTTAAATAGTGAATGAAATTCAAGTTGGATTTTTGTGGGAGACGTGACTCTTGAAATGAAGTACTAAACATGAAGGAAGTTTGTGTATCATGAGTAGTATAGCTTTGGCATGTCATCAGAAAAAATTTGAGGAAGCTTGGATCACCAAGCATATGTGGGAATGGAATTATTAGAGTTATAATTAGAACAACATATGGATAAAAACAGTACGATTTGATGTAGTTATACGAGTAAAGAAAAATCGAGGATTGTGGACCATGGAGACATTTAGGAGTTCTCGGCGGTAATGATTGTTTTATGCTCAGTGTGTTGATGTCATACTCCGTGTTTGGGTTTGGTACCAAATGGATGATTCATACCAAGTGGAGGTATATGAGGCTACGTGACATAGTTGTAGGCGATTGTAATTCGACGATAAGAGCAAAGTTATAGGAAAATACGGGAAACTCAGTGGAACTTGAGAAGTTTGTTTGATCGCTTGTGCATTAGTATAACCTTAAGTGCAAGTCGCGGGGAGCGCTATTATAGTTTGGTTAAGATAGTCTAAGCCACCATCATGGTTGTTGGCTATTTATTGACAAATTGAGGGACTCATCATCCTTAATCTCTTGTTGATAGTAGACAAAATCATGTTGAATGGAACAGGCAAGTCTTACCGATTTTGGTAGTGTGTAGAGTTATTAAATATATATGAAAAAGGATACACAACCCTTTCTTCACGGAAACATGACGAAGCAAGTTCTATCATGTATGTTGAGTTAAGTGCAAACCTGGTGCGGTTATTACTCTTACTTTATGTTTCAAGGACGAAACTTCTATTTAGAGGGTAGTAATGTAAGACCGTTAGTTTTAAATCCTAAATTATACAATTTTAGGGTATTTTGTTGTTGAATTTCTTAGGCTTTTAACCCAGTTTTTGGTATTTAGTGAGTTAAATTTCAAAAATATAATTTTGGAAATTGGAATAAAATTATTTGTCGTAAAGTAATTTATTTACGTTGCGAAGAATTTAATACTGGACAGTTTTGTTAAAAATATCACTCATTGCTGAAAATTTATCTGTCAATGGAGTTGCGACGAGAGTAGATATTTTTATCAAAATAGTTTGAAATGTGAGTGAAGTGATGTGTGGAAGAGTTGTTAGATATTTGTTTGGTTTTCGATTTAAGTATAATATATATATATATATATAGGTATTATAAAGGAAAAAAGAAAAGAAACAAAGGAAGAGAACCGTTTCCCCCTGCCTCGCGCATTCAAGCTTCTCCATTCTTCTTCTTTTTCTTTTCTTTGCTTCAAGAAAAGAAACCCAAGGCTTGGTGGGTGAGAAAGTAAATAATTTATCAGCTTCATTCTTTTTCTCGGATTCAAAAATGAAGAAAAACGATGTTGATGATTTCAAAACCGTTAAACACAAACCTCCACGTTGCTTTTAGATCTAAGCTTCGTTTCGTGAAGAAATAGAAGGGAAAGTTGCTCATCTCCCCGCTACGGTGCTAGTGAGCCAATTTTGGAAGCGACGTTGCGAGCAGAAATTTTATCGGAATTATTCGCGGTACTGTACTCGCTCGTTAAAGCTAACGTTAAGGTAAGGGCTCCTTCCAAATTTTTAGCTTGTATATAGGATGCTATATGTGTATTTTTGGAGTTGGAATTTTGTGAAATCGATGTGTGATTTTGTGAAAAAGGAATTTAATTCATTTATGTGTATTTTGATGAAAACTAATTTGGCGTGATTTATGTTTGTAAGTTGTGGAAATATGTGGGTCATTAACGATTGAGATAGGTGAGGTTTTGTGGAATTTTAATTGATTGAAATTAATGTGAATTTGTGGATTAAATTTGATGTGTGGTGGTGGAAAATAAATGTTTGAGTATGCTCTATGTGAATTTGAAAATCATTAGTGTTAAATGAGTATTAAAAATGGGGAATCTTTTAATATTTGCATTTACTTTATGATTGTTGTGGAAAGAGTCAATGTATGCTCATGCATTTCATAGTACATGGCAATCAGATAGGCCATGGTGATAGTGGTGATCGGATGGGTCACGAGATAATTTTATGTGATTTGTTGGTTCATCTTATCCTTGCAGAGATTATCGCGTCATGTAAGGTCCGCGATAGACGGCATATTTTTGGTAAATTGTGCTGACCCGTGATAAGTGGCACCTCGGTAAATAGTACTATTGGCCTGTGATAGGCGGTACATTTACGATTTACGTTTTTAGTAAATCGTGCTGACCCGTGATAGGTGGCTGCTCGGTAATTTCGTATTATTAGCCTGTGATAGGCGGTATAATTATGATTTATGCCCCTTCGAGGAGGGTTTGGCTTGGAATTCCGAGTCCATGCATTTTGGCATATACGCATTGCATTAGGGTGCTTGGCACGCGAGTCATGTTTGATTTAATTTTATGATTGCGTGTGTAAACTCGAGTTGTTGTTGTGATTGTGCCATAATTGCCAAGTGTGATTGTTTGGACTTGTGTGTAAGTGTTGATTAATTGCGAAACCTTTTCGAAACATTTTAAAAACTGATTTCTGCACTTTTTCTGCATTGTATTCGAATTCAAGGAGTTCGTAGTCGAATGCAGATGTTCAAATTTCGCAACTGACTATTGAATTTGCACTAGTATTCGGCTACAAGGATTTTGTAGTCGAATATAGTGGTGGTATTTTTGCTGTTGTCATCTTGTCTCGTAATCGACTTCAAATGTGTTGTTTTTGCTAATGACTTATGAATTCGCATCTGTATTCAACTAAAAGGATGTTGTAGTCGACTGCAGATGTGTTGTTTTGCTACTGACTTATGAAATAGCATTGTATTCGAATACAAGGATGCTGTATTCGAATACAACATTGCATTTTTGTAAAAAACTTCATTTTTCAACATTGATTGTGGATGTTTGGCATATGAAAACCCTTTCAAGGAGTGTGCTAAATTGAAAGGTTATTTTATGCATTTGAAACTTAAATGCTATGTGTTATTTGTTAATTTCAGTTGGTGACCCTTTACAATTATTGTAGAAATCTGGGCCTTGCCCTCATATGAGAACCAAGATCGTCCTACCAGTTAGTACCTCGGAGATGGGAAGGTAGTTGGACATACCTGACTGAAACTGTGGAGACCACCTGGGTTGTATAATTTTTGTAGTATGATCATATTAGATGGTTGTATAGGGATTAGTTTTCTTTCTTTTGGGAATGTATTTACTTTATTTTGGAAGAGTGTACCTATACCTCATATTGTCAGCTTGACTTTTATTTTGATGGGTCCATGTACAAGTTTTTGATGTGACGTGGGGAAGTTAAATTTCTCGAGATAGTGCTTTTGTATAGGTGTCTACCGAGAATACCCCTGGGGTATCAGATATGTCTGATAGGCCTCATAGCTATGGTGTATTTTGATGTTTAAATACATTGGATTTTTATTACAAAAACTATTCCGTTACTCTTACTTATTTGTTGACTTTAGTCGTTATGTTATGACTTAAATATTTTATCCAAGAGTATTTTATTCCTTCATTTCTGAAATTCAATTTTTGGTTTTTAAAAAAAATAAAAGGGTTGTTAGAGTTTAACACTTAACCAAAATAGAAACAAAGAATGTTATTGTTTTTACACAAAGAACATTTTGGTTTTAATTCTCTTTTAAAGACATAATTAAAACATATAATTTTCTACAGTATAAACCACATACTAAAGAGTATCAAGACTGCTCAAATCATTGGTGAAGCCAAGAACTCGAGTTCAATAACAAAAGGTGGAAAATAACCTTACGATTGATCTCCAAATTGATGACTTTTGAGCAAGGATACAAGTACATTTACTTACAATATCCAGCAAAAAGTTATGCATAAACCTGACTCAAAATTGTGCCAACTGACATGTGACAACCCATTCACTCACTCATTCACGTTTTCCATGAGACCCAAAAGCAAGAACGTTGTTCGTTTTGTCAAGAACGTTATGGACAACAAATTAACATATGTTTAATTGCTGAATATTCAAAGCCTTTTAACATCTATAAATTGAAGATCAATTGGAAGATGAAGGAAGGAGTTTAATTTACAAATCTATCAACACTTGTTCAATTAACAAGTAAAAAAAAACTCTTCAAGCAAACTCCAGCTCTTTTCACTATATCTTTGGATCATTATCCACTGAGTTTGTCTTTCATTTATCTCAAACAAGTGTTGAGAAGTTTCAAGATCCCAAACATTTTTATTGTACAGGTCATTTGTAGCTCAAGTCTATCTTTTATGTTAGATTAAGTGTGTTTGTAAAAATACTTTCAAGGGTGAAAGGTGATTGTAAAAATCCTTTCTAAGTTGAAAGGTGAAGATTGTAATAGATCAACATTGATCTAGACTGGTGGTGGAAAAACCAAGAACGTTCTTTGTTTGAACACTTAGTGAAAAATCTCACGGTTGTGAGGACTGGACGTAACCCGAATTGGGTGAACTAGGATATATCTCTGTGTGATATCTTTTCCCTTATCTATTTACTTTCATTTTGTTTGATTATCAAATTAAATAGATAAGTTAAATTGTCAATTTTAACTAACGAAGAATGTTCTCCGTTTTCTGATAAGAAACCAAGAACGTTCTTCGTTTTCTATTTTCATAACAAAAATCAATCTTGAGTTATTTTCTTAAGTTTTTAATATGAAATTTTAAATAGGAACATTTACAATTCAAACCCCCTTTCTTGTAGATCTACATTGCAACTTAAATTGACATCAAGCTCGGTCTCTAAAGTTGAGCACCTAACAAGTGTTAGAGGAAAAGATTTAGGAAGAAGAAGTAATGTAAGAAGCCAGCATGTGCTTAATGGAAAACATAGAAAATAATGAGATAACCATTTTTTAGCTATGTCCTATTTAGGAACAAATGGAAAAAGAATTTGATAATCTTTTATCTGAGTCAAACATTCTTTCTCAAAAATATGGTTTATTAAAAGAACAACTCCGTAAAGAAAAAGAAGAAAAAGAGAAATCACAAACTATGAATGACAAACTAAGAAAGGTCATTCAAAGCCTGCATCAATATGATTTAAAAATGTTTGAACAACAAAAGATTTTCAATGAGATAGCCATACAAAATCATCTTCTAGAATGATCTGAAACTAAGCAAGAAAATTACTCTTTAAAAATAGAAGTTCATGAATTCAAAAATGACTTAACCAACATAGTAAATACCACTGAAAACTTGCAAAACCAAATGTTCATATTGTGGTAAAATTGGATATCTGGAATTTGAATGTTATTTTAAAAAAAAAAGATGAAAAAGTCAAGAACAAAATGATCTTTAGAAAAGAAGAACATTTTGAAACAAAAACAGAATTTCTCAACGAAACTTGAAAAAGGGAGAACGTATGGAACAAAAACATAATTTTCTCAGAAATTTTTAAAATGGGAGAACGTTCTGGAATTTCATCAAAATCAATCTCAAAGACATTTAAAACTCATATTTTGAAATCTTCTCCAAGACCAACAACAAAGTGTTCCTATGATTCCAAGAATGGCAACTTTGAGTCAACTTGCTATTTTAAAAAGAGATCAAGTTTTAAAAAATCTTCTAAAAGAACATACATTAACAATCAATGACCCAAACAAATATGGGTACCAAAATTATTACTAACTTGTGATGCAGGAACATTATCCAACCATCAAGAAAGAACATTGATACATGAACAAGGCATGATCAATACACAGGATTGGAAAAGTATGGTGCCTTCTTTCAATACAAAAATTAGAGTATTTATAACATTTGGAAATATACACAAATCTAAGGTACATGTAACATTAGTTGAAATTTTTTTGTATAGATTAAGGATGTTTGAATGTGAAAGATAACTTTGTAAAATTGATTTTAAAGCTATTTTTTAAAACCCCACATGGCTGATGTAAAATAAACAACCTCATGTTTCAGTTTAAAGAAAAATCAATATTTTTATACTTGATGCATTTCCAACAAAATCATGTTTTTTAAGAGTTTTAAAAAGAACTTTCATTTCTATAAGAAATGATCAAGGGAAATTTGAAACATCATTCTTCAAATTATTCTTTGATAAAAATGATATTTCACATGATTTCCTTGTCAAAGAACTTTCCAATAATATGAAGTTGTTTTAAAAACAATTAGTTACATGAAATGACTAGAACAATTTTAAATGAATCAAGTGTTGAAAAATAATTTTGGGGAGAAGTGAAATAAATTGTTTGCCATGTTTTTAATATGTGCTCTGTTAGAAAATATCTTTAAGATACCTTCACATGAATTTTTGGAAAAATAGGAAGCAAAACATATAATAGTTTAAAATATTTAAAATGTCATTACTATGTTTTGTATGATAAAGAAAGTATGGGCATATTTGTTTTAGAATGTCATCAAAGTATATTTTCTGAATACTCTACAAATATTATAGAATATAAAATCTCAAAGCCCAAACTAGATATGGAATTATGCATATTATGTTTGATGAATATGATCATGAAGTTGCAAAATAAAAAATTCTAAGAGAAAGATCAATTTAAGCAAAAAGGTTTATACGAGAACATTCTCCACAAAGAGCAAAACATTCTCCACAAGAGTGGAATGTTCTTGACAGCGAATATGTTTCATCCAATCAAAACTAAAGTTTCCTATCATGTTGATATGATTGAAGAACATCAACAACTTTTAAATGAGTTTGAATCATTTGTCATTTGGCACTCCTACACCTACCTCACTACTTACATTTCCTCCAAAAAAATCTCCTCATGATCAAATTATTGGAAAACCTAATTGGGAGGGATTTATATGATACCAAAGTTGTTGCTATTAAAGGTGAAAATGAGTGGTACGACCACCAAGCATTCCAAGCTTTAAAATGAAGCAGCAGGACATTGTGTACATCATAGACATGATTATGGAGAAATCATCCTATTGGATGAGCGCTTTTGTGAAGAAATGAATAAAGCATTAATTTGGAAGTGGTTAAGAAGATCCTTGAAAGTGTGTGACTATTTTTGATTTGTCACTGGAAGGAATAAAATTATTCTTTAAGAATGCTCAGGAGTAGTATTACATGAATACAATGCATGGCACATATAATTTGGACTTAAATGATGATGCTTTCCAAAATTGGATTGAATAATGTTTTGATGATCAAGCAAGAACAATCTTTGTTTCTTAAAAACATTTGTTCACATTGTCCACTTGTCTGATTCAAGTGCTGCTTTGGATCTTATCAAGGTATATCCTAATCATGATTACTATTTAATTCATTCATGGAACTCAAATCCTTATCATAATTCAAAATATCATGTTAATTGAATTAACATCATTTTCTACGAATCCACTTCTTTATGTCCTTAAAAATATTCTCTATCATGATCTTAAAATATTTTGCATATATTGAGTAGTCTATATATTGCTTGATGATTGAGTATAATTTTTTTATAAATATGGCTTTTAAAATAAATTTTTTTTCTTTTGAGTTTTTAATGTTGTTTTTGTAAAAGATCTTTCTTCAATATATGTTAAATATATATATCCTTGTTTAGGATTTATTTTTGAAGGAGTTCAACAACAAAATATATTTTGGTATTCATGAAAATGATTTGTGTCTCTTGTAAGACCCATAGTTTTAAATTTTAATTTATGTATTTTAGTGTATTTTGGTATTGAACTATGAGGCATTTTAGCCAAGTTATTGATATTTTAGCCAAGTTAATGTCCAAGAATATCTTTTAATGCCCCGATTCAAATTATTCGTCAATAAATAAATTAGATTAAATACGGTGAATCTTTTGTCGAAGACTAATTTATTTATGTTACAAAGAATTTAATATCGGGCAATTTGGTTAAAAATATCTCGGGTTGCTGAAAATTGTATTTGTCAATTGAGTTGCGACGAGAGTGTATTTTTATCAAATGGTTTGAGAGGTTATAGGTCAAATGGTAATTTTAATAAAAATATTTTTTAGATATTTGTTAAGTTATAATTAAGAAATATATATATATATGTTTGGAGGGAAAAGAAGAGGAAATAGAAAGGAAAGAAAAGGAAATAGAAAGAAAAGAAAATAGAAGAAAGGAAAAACAAAGGGAAAGGAAAGAAACATAACGTTTTCTTCCTCTCTCTACTGCCTCGCGACACTTCTTCTTCTTCCTTCTTTCTTCTTCTTTTGTTTTGCTTTCTTTTGCTTCAAAAAAAGAAACCCAAGGATTGGTGGGTGATAAAACAAAGATTCCCAGCTTCCTTCTTCTTCTCTGATGTGAAAACGAAGGAAAACGGTGTTGGTGATTTCAAAACTATCAAACACAAACCTCCATATTTTCTTATAGATCTAAGCTTCGTTTCATGATGAGATAGAAGGGAAAGTTGTTAATCTCCACGCTACGTTGCTACTGAACTAACTTTGGAAGCGACTTCGCGAGCGAAGATTTTACCAGAATTCATTACGGTATCGTTATCGCGTGTTAGAGCTATCGTTAAGGTAAGGGCTCCTTCCAAACTTTTAGTTTGCATTTAGGGACTTATTTGTGGTTGTGTGGAAAATAAATTTGTTGAGTTCGAAGTGTAGATTTGGGGAAAATAAATTTAATGCTTTTATGGTTTAAAGTTTGGAGTTGGGTTTTTGGTGAAATTGATGAGTGTTTTCGTGGAATATGAATTTGATTCATCTACGTGTGTTGTTGAGGAAAAGAAATTTGATGTGTTTGAGTTGTTGTTTGTGAAATTTAGTTTGGCATGTGTTATGTTTGAGTTTTGTGGTAATTTGTGGTGATTACTGTTTGATGTGCTTGATGTGTTCATAGATTAAAAATTATGAAATTTTGAAGAAGAAACATATGTGAATTAGTGGAAAATGAGTTGATTCAGTTATGTGTGTTGTTGAGGAAATGAAATTTGATGGGTTCGTGGTGTGTTTTGTGAAAATTAGTTTTGCATGATTTATGTTTGAATTTTGTAGAATATTTTTGTGACTGATGATTAAACTTGGTGTGGAGTTTGTGGAGTTTGAATTGATCGAATTTAATGTATATTGTGGATTAAATTTGATGTGTGGTGGTGAAAAAATATGCTTGAGTATGCTTTATGTCATTGAAAAATCATTAGTGTTAAATGAGTATTAAAAATGGGGAATCTTTTAATATCTGCATTTACTTAATAATTGTTGAGGAAAGAGTCAGAATATGCTCATGCATTTAATTGTACATGGCGACTGAATGGGTCATGGTGATAGTGGTGACCGGATGCGCCACAAGATGATTCCATGTGATTTGTTGGTTAATCTTATCATTACGGGGATTATCGCGTCGTATTGATCTGTGATAGATTGCACTCTAGAATGTGTTGATCTATGAGCGATTGCTCTCTAGAAAATAGTGTAAGGCCTGTGGTAGGCGACACTTTAGAAAATCGTGCAGACATGTGATGGGTGGCACCTTGATAATTAGTATAAGGCATGTGATAGGCGATACAATTATGATTTACTCCCCTTCGAGGAGGGTTTTGATTGGAATTCCGAGTCCATGCATTTTGGCATATACGCATTGAATTAGGGTGCTTGGCACGCGAGTTATGTTTGATTCAAGATTATGATTGAGTGTTTGAACAAGTGGTTGTTGTGGTTGTGCTATAATTGCTAAGTGTGAATGTTTTGGATTTGTGTGTAAGTGTGATTGATTGTAAAACCTTTTCGAAACTCAAGTTTTCATGGTGATTGTGCTATAATTGCTAAGTGTGATTGTTTTGATTTGTGTGTAAGTGTTGATTGATTTCGAAACCCTCTTAAAAGCTGAATTTTGCTATTTTTCATGTGTATTCGAATACAGAAGGTTGTATTCGAATATAGACATCTTATTTTAGCTACTGACTTATGTGTATTTGAATACAAAAGGTTGTATTTGAATACAGACATCATGTTTTAGCTACTGACTTATGTGTAGTCAAATACAGAAGGCTGTATTCGAATACAGACATGTTGTTTTTGCTGCTGACTTATGAAACAGCCTTGTATTCGAATACAAAGATGATGTATTTGAATACAACAGTGCAATTTTGTTTAAAATTTCATTTTTCAACTTTGTTTATGCATGTTTGGCATATGGAAACCCTTTTAAGGTGCATGCTCAGTTGAAAGGTTATTTTGTGCATTTAAAACATAAATGTTATGTGTTAATTGTTAATTTCGGTTGGTGACCCTTTCCAACTATTTTGGAAATCTGGACTTTGCCCTCATATGAGAACCAGGATCTTCCCACCGGTTAGTACCTAGTAGATGGGAAGGTAGTTGGACCCACCTGACTAGAGTTGTGTCAGGAGGATCTTGCGGGGCGCGTGAAGATCACTTGGGATGTATAGTTTTTTTTTGTAGAATGATTAGATTAGGTTAACGTATAGGGACTAGATGTCTTTCTTTTTGGGTTGTGTTTATTTTAATTTGGAAGACTGTACTTATACCAATATTGTCAGCTTGACATTTTATTTTGATGGATTCTATGTACCACTTTTTGATGTGACGTGGGGGGGAGTTAAAATTCTTGGGGCAGTGCTTTTGTACAGATCTGCCGAGAATACCCCAGGGGTATGAGCTATGTCTGATATGCCTCACAACCCCAGTGTATTCTAATGTTTGAATACATTGGATTTTTATCAAATCAAAATTTGGCATCTTGGGAAAGAGAATAAAGAGCAAACAGGCATCTTACTTGTTTTATGGAACTTTGAATTGTTAAAGGATTTTAATTTCATAATATTTAAGGGGAGTTTTTAGAAAATATTTGTTATCTTAAAACTGAAGTTAACTCTTTAAAAAAAAGAGAAGAATATATTCATTGAAAGACTTTAAAGTGTGTTAAAATGTTTGCATATAATTATGTCATATTGCTTTTGTTATCATTATCCATATCTTGATTGCAATGTTGACTAAAATGATTTTTGATCATTATACATGTTGTGTTTCTTAATGCTAAATGAAAACTTGCAAGTTTGATATATGAATTCATTGATCAACCACATGATTTCTATGTGAAAAATACTCATGGTATTGCTCCTTATATTTTTACTTTAATTTTTATTTCCCAATATCTTTGATAGATGTCATAAGGGGAGAGAAATATATGATGGATACATGATGGAAGTAATTAATGAAGAATGTTAAAAATTAACTTCTTGCATATGTTTAGGGGGGTTTAATTAGATTGATAAGAATTAAACTCTTGAATGTGTTTAGGAGGAGTTTAATTACTTATCTATGAACATTCTTGCATTTTATTTATATCCATCTATAAAACTTATAATTTATTCAAAAGGTTTGTCATCATCATAAATGGGGAGATTCTTAAGGAAAAAACTTTTTTGATGTATGTTTTAATGACAACAAACTGTAATAATTCATCAAGATGCAAGGCAAATTACAAGTAACTATGAGAATGGAACACACAAGGAAACCTTGGTTAGATTCATTCAATAAATTCACAATAACATAAGTAATGTATGAAGTTACGAGTTTTGAACCACAAGAGTAATGACTTAAAATCAAAGCACGATATCAACAAAAGAGAAAATACATCAATGGTACACCTAGAACAGTTGGTCTACAATCAAAATTAATATCAGAACAAAAACAACGAATCACTCAGAAAAAGAACGTTATTCGTTTTCACAGCTTTAATCCAATAATGTTCTGGTTTACAAAGAGCAAATTTTGTTGTAATTTAACATCGATCTGGGCTACAAAAGTAGATCTATCTACACTACAAAACATCAAGACAAAGGACTGACACATGATTGTTTTAGATAGATTCAATAAAAGAGGATCAACAAAGGCAAAGCAAAACATGAAGATCAATCGCCAAATTGATGAGTTATGAGAAAGGATAATCATGACAACAAGGACACTGTTGTTGCACCGTTTTGCATAAAGCACACCATGTTTATGAGACAAAGGACTGACACATAACACCTGTCAAAGTTCAGCACTCAAACAAAACAGAAACGAAGAATGTTATTGTTTTTACAAAAAGAACATTTTGGTTTTCATTCTCTTTTAAAGACAAAATTAAAACATATAATTTTCTACAGTATCAACCACATATTGAAGAGTATCAAGACTCCTCAAATCATTGGTGAAGCCAAGAACTCGATATCAATAACAAAAGGTGGAAAACAACCTCAAGATTGATCTTCAAATTGATGAGTTGTGAGCAAGGACACAAGTACATTGTACTTACAATATTATGCAGAATCTTCTACAAAATCTGACTCAAAACAATGTCAATTGACATGTGAAAACTCATTCACTGACTCATTCACATATTCCATGAGACCCAAAAGCAAAAATGTTCTATGTTTTTTCAAAAACGAATGACACAACAAATAAACACATGTTTAATTGCTTTAAAATATATCTGACACTTGGGAAGTGTGTCCAACAGATATATTCATTTTAAACTGAATATTCAAAGTCTTTTAACATCTATAAATTGAAGATCAATTGGAAGATGAAGGAAAGAGTTCAATTTACAAATCTACCAACACTTGTTCAAGTAAAACGGTAAAAAAACTCTTTAAGCAAACTTCAGTTCTTTTCACTATATCTTTCGATCATTATTTACTGAGTTTGTCTTTCATTTATCTCAAACAAGTGTTGTGAAGTTTCAAGATCCCAAACACTTTTGTTATACACATCATTTGTAAATGAAGTCTCTATTTTATGTTAGATTGAATGTGTTTATAAAAATCATTTCAAGAGTAAAAGGTGATTGTAAAAATCCTTTTTAGGTTGAAAGGTGAAGATTGTAACAGATCAAGGTTGATCTGGACTGGTGGTTTATAAACCAAGAATGCTTTCTACGTTGAACACTTAGTGGAAAATTTCACTGTGGTAAGGACTGGACGTAACCCAAATTGGGTGAACCACGATATATCTCTGTGTGATATCTTTTATGTTATTTATTTACTTTCATTCTGTTAGATTATCAAGTTAAATAGAAAAGTTAAATTGTCGATTTATCTAACCAAGAACATACTCCGTTTTCTGGTCAGAAACCAAGATAGTTATGTGTTTTCGATTTTCACAACCAAGATAATTCTTGAGTTATTTTCTTATGTTTTTAACAAGAAAGTTTAAAAAGGAACATTTACAATTCAAACCCCCATTTCTTGTAAATCTACATTGCTACTTCAAAGTTAACTAAAGAATGCATCATAAGTGATAGAGTCCTCCCAAGATATAAAATTCTCTCAACCACTCAAATTGTTTGTGTTACTGTTTAAACTCAAAGCACATCATGAAAGCTAGAACTACCATAGGCATGACAAGAGAGAAAAACAAAGAGGATAAATGAGTAATGGTTAAGAGAGAAAAACAACATTAAGAAGTAAGCCAATAAAATATCGTTGACTTTTATTCTCACACTCTCATTACTCACAACACAACCATTTTCGTCATTTTATTCCTCTTTTTTTTTCTTTTCATTTTCTCTTTTTGCTTTTTTTATTTATAACCCTCAAATTAAACAAAAACGTTGAGCACCCCCACACTTATTTAAGGAAAGACTCCTTTATCCCCCAAGATTGAGTCAATTCATTGATTTTCACTTTTAGGCTTGTAATGATCTATATAATAATTAATGGGATAATTAGGCTGAAAGTAGCTTAAACAAATGGATAATTGTAGGGTAAGCTTATTTGGCTAGTAGCTTAACAAGAAACAAATGCCCGTATCATTTCAATATATGCATGCGAACAATAGTCAAGTCAAATTCTAGCGTAACTAGCAATCATGAGTGAGATAACACAAAAGAAAAAGATGGAATTTATCACAGGTTAGTGACCTATCACAAATGATACACAATTTAGCATTTTAATCCAATTTATTTTACCAAGAATGTAAACACAGTATCCAATCATTCTAGTCCAGACAAAATCACAACATTTACAACCACAAAATTTGATGAAAAAGCAAGCACTGAAATGTCCATTTTATTTATTTATTATTTTATTATTTTATTATTTTATTATTTTATTATTTTATTATTTTATTATTTTATTATTTTATTATTTTATTATTTTATTATTTTATTATTTTATTATTTTATTATTTTATTATTTTATTATTTTATTATTTTATTATTTTATTATTTTATTATTTTATTATTTTATTATTTTATTATTTTATTATTTTATTATTTTATTATTTTATTATTTTATTATTTTATCATTTTATTATTTTATTATTTTATTATTTTATTATTTTATTATTTTTTATAGCAAATAAACTTCTAATTAATACCCCCAGACTTAAATTACACATTGTCCTCAATGAAAGAAACAAGTATAAAATAAGAGTAAGGAAATGGAGCTCCTTGTTCAAGCTTCAGTGTGGCTGGGCTTTTCCAACGAAAGTTTTTCTATGGTAGAATCTTCAAGCACAGAGTTATCATTGAATAGCTTGAGGCGTTGTCCATTTACTTTGAACACTTTTTCGGTGTTTTCACTTTTTATTTCCACTACACCATGAGGAAAAATGTTAGTAACAACAAAAGGGCCCATCCACTTGGATCGAAGTTTCCCAACTTTAATTTTTAGACGGGATTTGAAAATAAAACTTTTTGGCCAATGGAAAATTCCTTCCTAGAAATTATCTTATCATGAAAGTTCTTAGTTTTCTCCTTATAGATATGAGATTTCTCATAAGCTTCAAGTCTAAGCTCTTCAAGTTGTTGCAATTGAAACTTTCTCTCCAAACCCGTTTTCTCCATACCAAGATTACAACTCTTGACTTCCCAATAAGCATGGTGCTCTATTTCCACTAGGAGGTGGCTTGCCTTACCAAACACAAGTCGATAAGGGGGCATCCCTATTGGTGTTTTGTATGTTGTTCTATGAGCCCAAAGAGCTTCTCCAAGTCGGTGGCCACAGTCTTTCCTGTTTGGTGCACCATCTTTTCGAATATCTGTTTGATTTCCCTGGTTGAGATTTCAGCTTTCCCATTAGTCTAAGGATGATAAGGTTTAGAAAATATGTGCACAACCCCATACTTCCAAAGCAAAGCGTCCATAGTACGGTTGCAGAAATGAGTGCCTTGATCACTTATGATTGCCCGGGGTATTTCAATCCTACAAAAAATAGTTGATCTAATAAAAGCTACAACTTTAGAATCATTAGTCCTAGTGGGTATTGCTTCCATCCACTTCGAAACATAATCAACAATTAGTATAAGGTAGACAAAATCAAAAGATACAGGAAAAGGGTTCATAAAGTCAATGCCCCACAAATCAAATACTTCATAAAAAAGCGTAGGTTGTTGAGGCATCTCACTTATACGAGTCATTGATGTTCCTGCTATTTGGCATTGTTCACAAGATTTGTAAGTCTTGTAAAGCATATTTAAACAAAGTGGGCCAAAAGAAACATGAGTCTAAGACTTTTCTTGTTGTTTGTTGAGGACCAAAATATCCCTAGCTTGAGAGGCATGATAAAAATTAAGAATGGATTGAGCCTCATAGTGGAAAACACATCACCTAATCACCTGGTCACTACATAATTTCCACATATATGAATCATCCCACCCATAGTATTTGACATCACTTTTAAGTTTCGGTGTTTGTGTTTTGGATGCATCTACGGGAAGGACTCCAGCAACTAGATAATTAACTAAATCAGCAAACCAAAGAGTTACCTCATGGAACTGTAGAAGTTGCTCATCAGGGAAGTCATCTTGAATGGGGATGGGGTCCTCATCCATTTATATTATGCTCAAATGATCTACCACCAAATTTTCAGCTCCACTCTTATCTTTAATCTCTAAATCAAATTCTTGGACTAACAACATCCACCAGATCAATCTCAGTTTTGCTTCGTATTTCTTCAACAAGAACTTCAAAGTTGCATGGTCATTAAAAACAACTACCTCCGAACCTAGTAAATATGATCTAAACTTATCAAATGCAAAAACAATAGCTAAAAGTTCCTTTTTAGTGGTAGTATAATTAGCCTATGTAGAAAAGTCCTAAAAGCATAATAAATAACATGGGCAGCCTTATCAACCCATTGTGCCACGACTGCTCCCAATGCATAGTTAGATGCATCACACATAATTTTAAAAGGGAGGGTCCAATTGGTTGGCTGAATTATGGGAGTAGAGGTCAGGGCTGCCTTTAAGAAATCAAACGTCTTCTTGCATGTGTTTGCAAAGGTTAAATTAACATCATTTTACAGCAAATTTGACAGCGGAAGAGCTATCTTGCTGAAATCCTTGATAAAGCGCCTGCAAAAACTTGCATGGCCAAGAAAAGAACGAATCTCGCGGATGCAATATGGGTAAGGAAAATTAGAAATCACATTAAGCTTTGCATGATCCACTTCTATCCCATTTTTAGAGATCACATGTTCCAAAACTATGCCTTGTTCAACCATAAAATGACATTTTTCATAATTCAGCACAAGGTTAGTTTCAATACATCTACGCAAAACTCTATAGAAATTGTTCAAGAATGTATCAAATGAGGAACCATACACAGTAAAATCATCCATGAAAACTTCTATACAATTTTCTATCAATTCAGCGAAAATACTAATCATGTAGCATTGCAAAGAGCCAAGAGCATTGAGTAGGCCAAAAGGCATCCTCCTATAGGCAAATATGCTGAAAGGGCAAGTGAATGTGGTCTTGTCTTGGTCCATCGGTGTAATATGGATATGAAAATAACCAAAAAAACCATCAAGAAAACAATAATGTGACTTACCAGTCAACCATTCAAGTATTTGATCAATAAATGGTAAAGGAAAATGATCATTTCTAATTGTTTGATTTAGTTTCATGTAATCGATGCATACCCTCCATTTATAGAATTTCATTTCATAATTAATTAAGACATAAATGCATTATATTTTCTTAATAGAAATAATTTTGTTAGAGGGGATTGGAAAAGCAGGGCATATTGATAGGTGGTTGATTTCATTGGGATTTATGTTTTTTTTCGTTTTAACTTAAGGTTATTAAGGCTGGAGAAAGAATATAGATTTTAATAGACTTATAACAGGGGTCGGTGCGTTTGCCATTCCATTATTGAGATATTTGATGCAAGCATTTCCAACCCAAAAAGGTTGATTTGGCTACTTTAATAGTTAAGAAAATCAATGCGGGTGACATCATATGCCTTGGTAGCAGCCTTTATTAACTATATTTTGGGTTTCGTAGTTGAATATAGGTGGTGGTTGTTTCCATTTAAGAGATGCATTTGGTTTTCCTTAATTTACATACATGGCTTGAACATCTCACAGTAATTTTGGTTTGACTTGTTGAAAAATGAAAATGCATACTTATAGAAGCGGTTTTAAATAACACTTTTGATCACACTTGAATTTGCATTGATAAATATTAAAAAAATTGGAGACAAATATAATGCAGTTGTTAATACACAAACTTTTATGGACACAATTGTTATTAGAGAAAGTACACTTAAATAAATGGAGATTGTATGGACACAAACTTTTATGGACACAATTGTTATTAGAGAAAGTACACTTAAATAAATGGAGATTGGTTTAATCTTATTGAACTGAGACAAGAAGACAACAACAGTCACGGTTTCAAAAACATGTTGCAATTGTGAATTGGAATGTTTTCTTTTCAAATTTTTAGGGTTATGAAGATACATGTCCTGTATTTTTAGAATTTAATTTTTGTACTAAGAAGCAAATTGCAGATTATCTTCAAGGGTAATGTTATTAGGAATTGTAAGACCCTAATTTATTTATAGCAATAATTTAAGGTTTACTTTTTATTTGTGTTTTTTATTGTTTATTTTTGTATGTTTTCCGTTTTCATTATCTCTTGTTTGTAAAATTATTGTAATCGTGTTGACTTGCAAAATAATCTATCAAAAATTCTTTTGATGGTTTCATTGATGTTAAATGGCTATGTGAATGGCTTGGTATTGTTAGGATTTCAACAACAAAAAATTCTACTAATTTTTGTGAAAACACGCAAGAAATACTCGCTATCTAAATTTTTACGAACTCCAAATGACACAAAAATTTAACTGATAAGCATTGTCATAGGGTCATAAAGCGTTGTCATAGGGCCTACGATTTTAGGATTATAAGAAACTATGTCACTAACGATGTTACACACAATCAAAATATTTTTATAAAATTTCTCTAATTTTATAAGTATCACTATCAATTTTTTTATTTATTTACATGTACTGGTTCAAATCAAACCCCTTGTTGATTTCTTCACCATAACCATTTATGGACATTTCATCCCCAAAACCATTATTCTCTTCAACTGCGAAATCCCCAACTCCAATGAAGAACCTTCCAAATTTTCTAAAAAACATTAAACCCGAAAGACTATTGACATCATTCTTTTCCATCCTCCACTATGCGAAAAATATCATTTTACAACGCTCCTTTTACAGCGCTTACTAAATACAAGTGCTGTTGTAAATATATTTTAAAAATGATGGAACCTATAACAGCGTTTGAATGACAAGCGCTGTGAAAAAAGTGATGTTGTAGGGTCATATAGCATTTTCCCATAATGTTTACAAGGCTTTTATAGTGCGTGTACACAAGCGATGTAAACTGAAGCGCCCTCACATAATGTTTTATAGAGCTTTTAGGACAAGCGCTGTAAAAGACATGCGCTTTCAAATAATTAAATTACCTATTACAACGTTTTTTTCACAAGCGGTGTAAAAGACATGCGCTTTCAAATAATTAAATTACCTATTACAGCACTTTTGTTACAAGCGCTGTAAATGACATGCACTTTCACATGATTAAAGGACCTATTAGAACGTTTATTCTACAAGCACTGTAAAATCATTCACTTTAAATAAAAATAATTTACTTTTAAATAAATAAAAACAAATTTACGAACCCTCATCACCTCTCCTCTGGTAACCCTCATATCCTCTACGTATTGTGCGGCCATCTACGTTTTCTCGGGTATTTATTAATTTGTTGTTGTCAAAAAATCTTTAGCTTTTTAATAATTGAAAACTAATAAATTGTTACATATTAAATCTTTTCTTTTTGAAATTTGTTGATCTGTTCTGTTTTGAAATATTTTCTGTTTTGAAATTGTTATTAGATATGTTGATATTGGTTTCTTTTTGAAATTTGTTGATTTGTTCAGTAGCTTATTATTTTTGTAACTGCATTTATATAGGTCATATAATATGGATTGAAAATGGATGTCTGCCAATCGATTGTCAAAAGAGTATGAAAATAGAGTGAAGGAGTTTGTTGAGTTTTCAGTGAAGAATGCAAAAGATCCAAATAGATTTGTTTGTCCTTGTTTAAAATGTTGTTTTGGAAAACGTGTTAGAGAAGATGAATTGGAAGGACATTTTGTATGTAATGGAATTGATCAAAGATATATATGTTGGATAAGACATGGTTAGAAAAAAAAGGAAACATTAATTTTGAGAATGGCTCGGCATATGCTTCAACTGACTTCGATACAGATACATATGAGTCGAACCGAGTTGAGGAGATTGCAAAAGCAGTTGAAGAAGATCTTCGAGATTGTCCTAAAATGTTTGAGAGTTTGTTGAGTGATGCAGAGAAACCATTATATACTGGTTGTACTAAATTCACAAGACTGTCGGCGATATTAAAGTTGTACAACTTAAAAGCGAGTAATGGATGGTCTGATAAAACCATCACATAATTATTAACACTCTTAAAACATATGTTGCCAGATGATAATGAATTTCTTAGTCGAACTTACGAAGCTAAACGTAAGTTTATGATGTTGCCTCTGTTAATTTCTGGACCCAAACAATCGGAGAATGATATCGACATATACTTGACTCCTTTAATTGAAGATTTAAAAATTATATGGGAGACAGGTGTGGAAGTTTATGATGGTTCTAAGAAAGAATGTTTCAATTTGAGGGTTATGTTGTTCGACACAATTAATGATTTTCCAGCATATGGTAATTTATCAGGATATAGCATTAAAGGTCAGTGTGCATGTCCTATATGTGAAGAGAGTACAAATTGGATGCAGTTGAAACATTGTAAGAAGAATGTGTTTCTTGGACATCGTAGATATTTACCTTATAGTCATTAGTATCGTGGGTGGAGAAATGCATTCAATGGAAAATCAGAGGAAGGTAAATGTAAGACCCTTAATTTTAAATTCTAATTTATGTATTTTGAGGAATTTTGTGTTGAACTTCTGAGGCTTTTTAGTCAATTTTATGGCATTTTGTGAGTTAAATGCCAAAAATATCTTTTTGGAGACTGTAACGCCCCAAATATTTTTATCTAATTATTACTTAAAATATATATTTTTGTTGTTGTAAAAGAACGTGATGTAATTTACTAAAATATTATTTATTTATTCATTTACAAAATTAATATTACAGTTGTTAGATCGATATTCATTTATGTTCTAAAATAAAATAAATTCTCTTTAAGTGAAATTCAAAAGAAAGTAAGAAACAATGTTGACTGAAATTAGGGACATTCAATTGGAATAAAATCTCACTTCCACATTTTTATTAAAAATTAATGATGACGAGTAAATAACTTTACAATGTACCACAAAAATTTTAGTAATATAAAACATTATTTTTAAATAAAAGTCTCATTTTCCCACGCGCGTGCACCAACCAAACATCATTCATGCAACTCAACTCCTTGAGATCATTAGTACCTAAATGTTGGTGTAAGGGGTCAGTTCATCCCACAGCAAAAATCAAACCAAATAATAACCATAAAATATGAATATAAAATCCTTTTGTAATAAAAGATTTAAAGAAATTGATTATTTAATAGTTCTCAAAGATATATCAAAGTCATAAAATGTATCTAAATAAGTAACAACCGTAGAGCAAATAGTTAAATTAAAATAAAAATAACAATAAAATGTATATAAGTTATGCATGCTCCTAAACATATATGATCCGGATATAACCAGCCACACAGGCGTCCACACAGAAGTCACCCATACCAATGGAGAAAAATTAAACCAACCACACAGGCGTCCACACAGAAGTCACCCATACCAATGGAGAAAAATTAAACCAACCACACAGGCGTCCATAAAGATGCATATGATATGTTATGAAATGATAATGATGCTCAAAAAGTACATGACACCACTCACTTAAACAATCACACAAATCATCAGTCACTTAGGCAACCACAAAGATAACAATATTTAAAACACAAATCACCCGCCACTTAGGCATCCACGAAGATAACAATTTTTTAAAACACAAATCACCAGCCACTTAGGCAACCACAAAGATAATGATATTTAAAACACAAGTCACCAGCCACGTAGGCAACCACAAAGATAACAATATTTAAAACACAAATCACCAGCCACTTAGGCAACCACAAAGACAAAATATTTTAGAATAAACTTTTTAATCACACAAGATATCAAATTTATATTCTCATGAAAGTTCATAGTTATAGCTCAATAACTTCAACACATCAAATAAGCATGTGAACAAGTATCTCAAAATCACTTTTCATTTTAATAATCCATAAGATTCAATTTGACTACGTATTATTGATATCGATTAAAACTCATATCACCAAGACTACAATAGCAACATAAATTTCATTCCCTCCACTGTAAAGTTTTCCGCATTCTAAAAATGGACTATTCATTAACGCATTTAATAATCAATTTTCTCATATTATGATAATTAAAGAAATATAAAATTCTCATCAACTTCTTCAAGACACATATATTGTTCATAAAAGTCAAGTTTTAATTTTAAAATATTCAAAAGTCCACACTTAAAATCAAATACACATCATAATAAACATATTACTAATTACATCATTATAAAAATTATAACTTTATAATTAAATACTCTAAAACATGTAAAGCACTAAATATTTTCACTACAATCATATTTATCAAGGTATAAGAAAAATAATACTCTATAATTAATTTAATCAAGATAGAGATATATAAAAATAAAATAAAACAATCAAAGAATTATAGTTAATTTCTTTACGACAAAAATAAAAATCAATCTTTTTCTTTTAAAACATCCAGACATCATATCAATATCTTATAATCGCTAATTTAATATCTAGTCTAACTTTGCATGGGGAAAAGCCCTTACCTTGGACGCTTTCCTTCCACGTAACACTACATATCCCACGAAAAACCTCATAAAGATGAAGGAACAAAAGCTTAGAGCTTCCACAAGGAAGAGAGGAAATATGTGGGTGGTTGTTTGAGTGACTTAGAAAATGTTTGAGATACACAAAAATATAATGTTGCCAATGGAGAGTGAAGCTGATTAGAGAAAGAGAATAATTTTTCTCCTTGAGATTAATTGCACACATCAATAAGATATTCAATTGGAATAATATCATTCAATGACCAACCGTTATGAATTAATTTACGCACTTATTCTTGTTTGTTACACATTTGAGTAGACGTGAAATAGAAAACACATGGTTCTATAATTAAATGCTATTAAAAATAAAATATAGTATGAATGATTAAATTTTGACCAAAATTGACTTGGTCATTGTTCACTCTAAAAATACCCCAACAACTAATTAATTAATTAATTAATATAAATATATTTCATCAAATAATTAAAATTAAATGAACAATTACTTTATTATTGTCACATAAATTAATTAAATAAAATATATAAATAAAATGAAGGATTTTCACTAACTCTATTATCTCCTAGGTTAAATACTTATTTGGTCTAAAATAAAACTAATAAATGATATAACTTTTATAAATTATAATTTAATTAAATAATTTAAATAATCTTTTCATCAACTAAAATAAATCAAGTAAGACAAAATTATCACTGCAGGCAACATATAAAAATAAAGTCAATGTATCTAACACATCAATTTCATGATTATCGAAAATAATCAAATAAACAAAAAACACAGTTGTCCACATAGAAAATAATTATGTCATAAACCGTTCTAATGTAATTGTCACATCAAAACAATTAAGTAAAATAAAGGTTATAACTATTCAAGTAAAATAGGGAGTAGTAAATTTTAATTTAATTTATTTACATGTAGAATAAATTATTAATTAAATAATAAATTACAAAAATTGCTAAAAGATGCATATATAATATATATAAAAATATTGGGGTGTTACAGAGACCCGATTAAAATTATTCTCCGATGAAAAATTTCTGAGATGCAGCATTTTTTAGAAAAATTCATTTGCCCAATGAATTACGGCGAGAGTAGATATTTTTATGAAAAAGTGGTTTGTGATGTGATGTGAGGTGACAGGCGTAATGATGACTTTTATAAAAATATCTAGATATTTGTTTAGATATTTATTATTATTATTTTTATTATTATTATTATTATTATAATATATTATTATTATTTTAATATATATTTTATAGATATATATATATATATAGAACCAAGAGAAACAGGAACGTTGCCATGCTCCTTGCCTTCTCCTTTCTTCTTTTCCTTTCTATTTCAAAAAAGAAGTGTATGTTGGTGGTTTTGAAAACAAAAACATAAAACACAAATCATCATTTGTCTTCTAGATCTAAGCTCCCTTTTGAGAAGTGACAGAAGGGAAAGTTGCTCATGCCATGCTACGGTGCTAGTGAGCTAGTTTTCTATGCGATTTCATAAACACTTGTATGTTATGCTGATCTGTGAGAGATTGCACTCTAGAAAATCGTGCTAGTCTGTGAGCGACTGTACTCTTGTATGTCGTGCTGATTTGTGAGAGATTGCACTCTAGAATGTGATGACCTGTGAGCGATTGCACTCTAGAAAATCGTGCTGGTCAATGAGCGACTGCACTCTTGTATCTCGTGTTGGTCTGTGAGCGACTGCACGCTAGTAAATTGTGCTGATCCTTGAGAGATTGCACCTCGGTAATTAGTACTGGTCTATGATAGGTGGTACAATTATGATTTACACCCTTCGAGGAGGGTTTTGGTTTGGAATTCTGGAATCATGCATTTTGGCATATACGCATTGCGTGAGAGTGTTTGGCATGCGAGTTATGTTGTTATACTATGATGATTGTATATACATATTCCATTTTTGTTGTGATTTTTGGTAATTGCTTTGAGGTGTGAAGTTGAGTTGATTAAGTTTCAATGTACTTATATTTTCATAATTGATGTTATGAATATTCGATGTGTGATTGAGGTGTAAATTTTTGGAGACTAATTTGGTGTTAATTATGTGTTCATAATTGATAATATTAATGTTTGAAATGTTGATTGATTCAGAGCTATTTTAGAATTGAAAATCTGCATTTTCTCAGTTGTATTCGGCTATGACAGTACAGTTTGTCAAAACTTGATTTTTCAACATTATTTATGCATTTTTGGACTTATGAAAACCCTTTCAAGGAGTATGCTAAGACGAAAGGTTCTTTTGAGCATTTGAAAATATAAGAATTTTGCTAAGTGTTATCTGTTAATTTCAGTTGGTGACCCCTTATAATTATTGTGGAAATCTGGAATTTGCCCTCAAATGAGAACCAGGATCTTCTCACTGGTTAGTATCCTGTAGATGGGGAGGTATTTGGACACACCTAACCAAAGTTGTGTCAAGAGGATCTTGCGGGGCGCGTGGAGATCACTCAAGTCGTATAGTTTTTTTAGTTTGATCAAATTAGACGGTTGTATAGGGGCTAGAGGTCTTTCTTTTGTGCATGTATTTACTGTATGTTGGAAGATTGTACCTATACTAATATTGTTAGCTTGCCTTTTCTTTTGATGGGTCCATGTACCACTTTTTGATGTGACGTGGGGGGGAGTTAAAATTCTTGGGGCAGTGCTTTTGTACAGGTCTGCCGAGAATACCCTAGGGGTGTGAGCTATGTCTGATAGGCCTCATAGCCCCGATGTATTTTGATGTTTGAATACTTTGATTTTTATTTCAAAAACTATTCCGCTGCTTGTAAATATTTGTTGACTTTGTCGTAATGTTATGACTTAAATATTTATCCAAAAGTATTTCTTTGTTTTTTTTTTCTTTGTTTAAAAAAAAAATACACTTGTGCTGTTAAAAATCAGGGTGTTACAGTAAAGCTCCTTTAGCACTTACTGGATATCAAATAGTTGAAAAAGTACATGGTTTGACCAATAAATTTGGCAAACCTTTTGCGGGAGAGCTGGTCAAAACTTGGTGGAAGAAAAATTCAATTTTCTTGGAATTGTCATATTGGAAGTCATTGTATATAAGACATTTCATCGATGTGATGCATATTGAAAAAAATGTATTTGATATTTTTATTGGTACGTTACTCAATGTTTTAGGAAAGTCTAAAGATGGCATCAATGCAAGATTGGATTTGTTCGATATGGGAATAAGAAATGAATTTGGTCCCGTAAAGAAAGGAAATCGCACATATCTACCTCCAGCCACTCATACTCTATCTAGAAAGGAAAAAATCGTTTTATGTAAATTTCTACACGAAGTTAAAGTTCCATAAGGATACTCATCAAATATTAAAAATTTGGTTTGTATGAAAGACCTCAAGTTAAAAGGTTTGAAGACCCATGATTGTCATATTCTAATGGAGCATTTGCTACCAATAGGTATACGTTCCATTTTACCAAAAAACGTTTGATGAGCCTTACCTAGATTATGTTTCTTCTTTAGGGAAATTTATAGTAAAGTGATCGATCCTCAGAAATTATCGACATTATAGAGGGAAATTGTTGTTACTTTGTGTGAGCTTGAAATGTATTTCTCACCCTTGTTTTTTAATATAATGGTTCACCTTACTGTTCATCTGGTCATGGAGACACAACTTTGTGCGCCAGCTTATATGAGATGGATGTATCCGATAGAACGATATATGAAAATATTAAAAGGGTACGTAAGAAGTAGAAGTCGACTAGAAGGTTGTATTGCTGAACGGTATCAAGGACATAATGGGAACAAGTACAATTGTATGTTCTGCACAACGATGATGAGGTTCAACCGTATGTTACAATACACATGGATTAGTTATCTTGTTTGAACATGAATAGGAATCAAAATAGGATAACTCGAGAGCACAATCGATGTTTTATAGCATGGTTAAAAAATCACATAAAATCAAAGTTTGATATAGACCCCAAATCAATTTCACAGAGATTGAGGTGGCTAGCAAATGGTCTGAGTTTATGTGTCTTTTCTTACACTGGTTATGTTATTAACGGCTACACATTTTATACCAATGAACAAGATGATCAAACCACTATGCAAAATAGCAGAGTCACTCTCGTAGTTGAACCGTTGCATGTCTCAAGTGCAAAAGACAAAAACCCAATATAGGCAAATCTATTATATTTTAGGATTATCGAGCGCATATGGGAGTTAGACTACACAATGTTTTGTGTTCCCATATTTGGTTGCAAGTGGGTCGATAATAATAATGGGGTTCGGATTGATGAGTCAGGGTTCTTGCTTGTCGATTTTAATAGGGTGGGATACAAAGACGAGCCTTTTATTTTAGCGTCGCAAGCTCAACAAGTGTTTTATGTCACTGATCCTGCTGATGATAAATGGCTTTTAAAAAAACATTCATATAGCATAAGAAAACAAGGAGGTATTTTACAGTGCTTTTTCAAATAAATGTTGTAAAAGACACTTCTTTTCAAATTAAATAAGGAGGGCTTTTAGAGCGCTTATTTCAAAAAGCGCTGTAAAAGGCTTTAAAAAAACATTCATATAACATAAGAAAACAATGAGGTCTTTTACAGCGCTTATTTGAAAATGCGTTGTAAAAGAGCCTTTTTAAAAATCAAATAAGGAGGCCTTCTAGAGCGCTTTTCCAACAAGCGTTGTAAAAGGCTTTAAACAAAACATTCATATCACATAAGAAAACAAGGAGGTCTTTTACAACGCTTATTTGAAAAAGCGTTGTTAATGAGCCTTTTTAAAAATAAAATAAGGAGGCATTTTAGAGAGCTTTACCAACAAGCGTTGTAAAAGGCTTATAAAAAAGCGTTGTAAAAGGGTTTTATGTATAACAATAAACCGCTTTAGTTTCCTCTTAATTACGTAAACTTCAATATCATCTCAACCTTCATCGTTCTTCTCTTCCTTTGCGAACCCTATCATCTCTTCCGTTACGAACCTTATTTCCACGATCATCTCCCTCATTTCGAACCTTACATCCATCCACGATCATCTCTCATATTACACATAATATATTTTCATTGAAATACATAACCCTCATTACGTATTTCTTCGAACCATATTTCTGCGAATCGTATTTCTACGAACCCTCATTATTCAGGTATTGATGTTATTAATTTTTTGTTATCAATGTATGTTGAGCTTGTTTAAGTTATACTGATATTGATATGTACTTAGAATATTGTATGTTGAGCTTATTGAAGTTATACTAAACTGCATGTTGAACTTGTTGTAGATAAATGGATACCACCAAAGATTTAGAATGTCAAAATGAAGAAGTTGTCAATGCTAAGACTTACGAAAATGAAGTCAAACATGGTGCAACTATAATGCAAAAGGTCATAAAAGCAAGGAGCAAAGGCATCAAATTTGATGTGTACTATACTTTGTTTGTTGTTTATTTTTTATCTTTTTTTAAAAGCATGTACTTACTATATGAGTTTATTAGGTTGGATGGAATGAGAGTGGTCAGCCAATTGACCCCACCAGCTCCAGGTTTGTAAGTTACATTGAGGCTGTTGTTCGTCAAAATATCCCCATTACAATTGATGATTGGAGAGATAAGGCGTTGAAGGATGCCAAATATATACTGTGGAATGACATACAAGTAACTTTTTTGATCCACTCTTTTGTCATTTATAATTTTTTCCATTGAAATACTTTATTAGCATTTGTGTTTTATTATTCATATTCATAGTGTATTTTAAATTTTTACACGATTGTTATTTTTTTTATATAGAATATAAGTAAGGCAAATCGCGAGAGGGCAAGAAATCCGACGCACCCATACAAAAAATCACGTATGGGATATGCACGTCTAGAGCAAAAACTTATAAGTAATTAAAAATCACTTTTATATAATGAAGTAATTTGTATTATAAACTATAGTTTCTAACTAATATTTTGTTTATGATCTTAATGAATAGCGACAAGACACCCAATCTGATCAACCGTTGGGTCGTCATATCTTGTGGAAGGAAGCTCGTGTAAATAAGGACGGAGTGCTTGACAACAAAAATGTTCAAAAAGTAATAGAACATTGTGTAAGTATATTATCACTTTAATATTTTTTAATATTGTATTTTATCACTTTTATAATTTTTAATATTGTGTTTTAAAAATGATATTGAACTTATCATTTTAATCCTACATGTATTTTAGGAGAATATCGAACAACGTTCGGAAAATCAAGAGGGAAACAAATCTAGTTGCAGGGACATTCTGTGTAAAGTGTTTAATGTTCTTGAGTATTCCAGTCGCGTGAGGAGAAAGGATTCGGCGTAACTCCTAAAAGCTATTTTTTACAAGAGAAGTGCCAAAATTCATCCAATGAGGAAGTATTAGAGAAGCTCAAACTCCTATTAGAGCAAGTGGCACTCTTGGTGAAGACGACTAAAGACAAGCAACTCCCAGATCAACTCCAACGTGAAATACAAATGGAGAGTGAAAACGCGAGTTGCAACATTCGTCTCAAAAGTCTTCCCGAGGTAATTAATTATGTATTAAATATACTTATATATTAACCATACATGGTTTAACCATTGATTTATGGTGTCACTCCATGCGTGTTGTACTTATCGTCCCCTACTCATCGGAAGGTCGGAAAAGGAAAATTGTACAATACTTCGGGAGAAGTATTGCACAACACACCGATCCCTGCGGGCCATGTCAAAGTATCACCAATTATTGCTTTGGAACCAAATGCACCGTTGCCTATACCGAACAACGTTGGAGTCATGGAGATATGAAGTTTTTGGGTGAAGCAATTGGTAGTTACGTGGCATGGCCCACACATCTTGTTGCCCTCGATAAGGTATATTTAATTAATTGAAATGTATGTTTAATTGATATGTATATTTAATTGCTAATTTTTTTCCGCTCCTAACTTTAATTTCACATTTATATTTAGATTCTGAAAAAGCATAAAGGGAATGATAAAATAATTCCCATAAACGAATCAATTACATCTCCCGAAAAGGATTGTCACATTTATTCCCTAAGGTTTGTCATTTTTTTAGTTTTAATAAACTAACATTTAACCTCATTTTTTCAGATTCAATCAAATAAACCACATGCACAGCAAAATAAAGCCAGCAAACCTCAAGAATTTGAGGGTAATAAAGCTGGCAAACTACAAAAGTTGTAGGGTAATAAAGTTGCCAAAGTTGCAGCTAGAAAACTAGATCGGGGACAGTCGAACGTTGCTACTCCTAAAATAAGTCAGTCATGGCTTGCTAAATACATGATGTGTCTTGACATCCAAGTAAAAAGGAATATGGGTAGAAATGAGGATTCACGCATCATTACCATGAATAAAGCTATATTCGGAGATGAGTACGAAGAATTTCTCGAAAAGGAGCACAGATACGAACTTCTCAACCATAAGGAGATGAGTGCTATTGTCATCAGCTTGTACATAAGGTAAAAAATACTTTTAATTGCATTTATTGGTAATTAATTAAATTTATTTGTAATTAATCTAGTTTGAAATTTTCATTGAAGGTTTTTGTATGAGAAGGTTGTGTGCACGCGCAGATTGTCAAATAGATATTCATTCTTGTCTCCGCATAAGCATTCGATGTGTAAACTCGATCCAGTTAATGTAAAAAATTACATTGTAGATATGTTATTAGGAAATATAGAGAAGGATAAATTGTTCTTTGCACCATATAATTCAGGGTACGTAATTATATATTATTTATTTATATCTTTTTTAATTTATGAGATCTTAATTTATTAGTTGTGTAAACAAAATTGCCACTAAATTTTTGTTGTTGTAGGGCACATTGGGTGCTATTTGCAATCAATGCGACCTATTAAGTTATATACTATTTGGATCCCTTGCATGACAATTACAACAATCACTCCGATATAAAGATTATGTTCGACACGTAAGTAATATTCATTTATTTCTTACACATATATATAAATAATGTGTTTGTTAATGCTATAATAATCACATTTATTTATTTGATAGTGCTTTCCAAGTTTTTCGACATCAAAGAGGTGCTATAGTGTCGAAGCAAAAGTCTAATAACATCACATGGATTCCAATAAAGGTTTGAAATATATGCCTTTAAATTTTCATTTACAAATATATGCCTTTACGATCAATGCACAAATATTTTAATGACTTATATGTTTTATTTTATGGTGCCCTCGTCAAACTAACAACATCGACTGTGGGTACTATGTATTGCGATTCATGAAGGAGATTGTTGACATGAATCAAACTATTATCCCAGAAACGGTACGGTATTTTCATTATATGATTTTCATATATAAATTATCTATATATTTGATTCTAACTTAATATGTTCAATTTTTATATTGCACAGTACTTTTTGACAATTCCAGTCCAACATACTCTGAGGAAGATCTAATGGAAGTAAAGGAAGACTGGTGTCAGTATGTGCTTGAAATGAAGATTATCTGATTTGCTGGGAACTAACATGCTGCAAGGGATCTGAATATATGGTAGCTAGTTATATTCTTTGTATTCTGTTAGTTATATGTATATGAATAGGGCACAAAATATGAACATGTATATGAATAGTTCTGTTTTTGTGTACTGATTTTGTGAACTTTTTATGAATATGTATTTGAATGTGTTATGTTGTTGTGTGAACTGATTTTGGATAAAAATAATTTTGGAAAAAAAATTAAAATAATTTTGTGAACCAAAAAGAGCTTTTCAAAAATTTAATTTACAACGTTTTTAAATAAATAAAAATTTGAAAAAGCGCTGTAAATTGTCACATTTTACATCGCTTATTTAAAAAAGCACTGTAAAATATGCACTATAATGCATATAATAAGTGCACATTTTACAGCGCTTATATGAAAAAGCATTGTAAAATGTGCACTATAATACATATATTGGGTGCACATTTTATAGTGGTTATTTCAAAAGCGCTTTAAAATATGCACTATAATGCATATATTGGGTCCACATTTTACAGCGCTTTTTCAAAAAGCGTTGTATATTGGATCCGCATTTTACAGCTTTTTTAAATAAGCGCTGTAAATGGTGCACCCATTATATACATTATAATGCACATTTTACAGCGCTCTTTTCAATAAGCGTTGTAAAAGGTGCATAATACAGCGCTTATTTAGAAAGCGCTATAAAATGTGCATAACAAGCGCGCAATATATCTTCATGTTTTATAGCGCTTTTTGGTTTTGAAAAAGCGATGTTGTATCTTTTACAGCGCTAGATTCCACAACGTTTTTTTGTTTGCTGAAAAAGCGCTGTAAATTGCTTAAAAAACGCGCTGTAAAATCCTTCTTTTCACGTAGTGTTCCTTTGTTGATCGACTTCTCCCCTGCATACGTGTGCGCGTCTCAATTTCTTCATGACCTCGCATTTCTCACTCTCCCTTCTCGCACCTCCCTGTGTCGACGCCGCCTCTTTGCATCTCTTTTTCTTCATCTCGCCCCAACTCCTTCATCCATTGTCGCCGCCTATTCTTTAGACTTTCAACCAATAAACCATATTTTTCCTCTTCCTGTCTTTTATTTCAAAAAATTTATGAATTAAAAACTTTTTTAGTGATTCATAATTGATTATTTGGATGAGTTAGTTAGGGCTATGTAATTCTTTAAGGCTACAGAATTAGGTGTACTCATATAGTGATTCATAATTGTTTATTTGGCTGAATTATGACTTAAAAACTTGTTTATCTATTCATAATTGTTGGCTTTTATTACTTAATTAGTTAGGTATACACTACTAGAAATTAGCGTTTTTCCTGCAGCATTTCCTGCGGATTTAGTTCTGCAGGTAATACCCAAGAATTTTGGAGGTAAGGTTTCGATTCGCTGCGGATTTATGTTAACAAACTTCACAATTTTCCTAAGGATTTATCTACGGAATGTTCCGCATGAAATATCTGCAGCAAATTCCACAGGTAGTACATGCGGATTTTCTTGCAAATACTTAACTTTGTTTATTTAGTTTTTTTTTCTTAAAAGTTATTAAACTTATATGATTTAACACTTTTACTTTTTGAAAAATGGTTGATGCAAACATTATATTTTTTTTTGGAATAATGAGTTTTTTTTTAAATATTTTTTTTGAGTAAAAGTTATTTTGGTGATGTTATGTTATTGGAAAAATTAACTAATAACTTAGATTTTAATTTTCGATAATATTCTTTCACTAATTTAGATAATATAATTAGTTTTTTATTTCTTTATATAAAATTGATGTAATTAATTAATTTTCTCAAAAAAATGAAAAAAATTACTTTTCTTAGACTGTGTGAGATAATTTTTTTCTTATATATAAACTAAATGATGTACACCAATAAGAATATTAATTTAAAAAAATATATTCTTCACAAAAAAAAAATTGATAAAATGATCACAAGTAATTTTTTTATTATAAAATAAGACATGAAAATTTTGAAAGGAGAAATCCATTACGAATTTAATTTAGATACATTGTAACATTAAAAAAATTAAATTATCAATTAATTACAATCTTTTAATTATTAATAATATATAATTTTTATAATAACTATTAGTAAAACATTTTATCAATGTATAGTGCATGAAAATTATACTCATATATTATTATAAAAAATATCTAAAGATTATTATGATTAGTAATTCAGCTCAATTGCCAAAGATAGTTATCTAAATTAAAAAAAAATAAAAAAAATTATAAATTTATTTTTCTCTACGTAAAGAACTAAAAAGTTAATGAATTTATTTAAACATATGAGTTTATTTAAAAATTTAAAATTATTCAATTTATAAGTGCCATTAAATTATTCAATTTTTTAATAAAGAAAACATGTAAAAAAAATTCTAATCATATACGTTTAATCAAGTCTTAGCAACCAAGCCTAATCGCAGATTTATTTTCTCAACCTTGCAGCCATTGAATCTTAACCCTCGCCGCCAACGCCTCCACCGTTACACCTCGCCACCTCCATTACACCTCGCCGCCATCGCCACCACTGTCACACCCCGCTGCCATCGCCACCACCATCACAACTTTGCCGTCTTCGTCACTCTCGCGTATGAGCTGCGTGACATTCTCGACTATAGATTTCTCGTGAGTGAGCCTCGATTCTACCTCGACTTCAGCGTCATTCAAATTTCTCGTGAAGGAGGAGAAAAATGATTTTCGTGAACGACAATGTGTTAGGGTTTTGATTTTCTTCGGATTTAGGGTTTTTCTTCTAATTTAGTATTTTTGTGTGTTGTGTTTTGAACATTTTCAATTTGCAAATTGCTTTAGTTGCAAATTACGGTGTTTTCCTGATATTGGAGTCTATTATCAAGTTGAAGAAAGCCAAAGAGTTCTGACATTGCCGCCATTGCTACTTGCATAGAGGTATTTTCAATTATGCTATATGCCTAATATGTTTTGAATGATCAGTATGCTTGAAAATATTCAATGTACAATTCCTTTACTTATATTTTTGCTTATATTCAATGTACAATTCCTTGACTTATATTTTTGCTTATAGTAGAAGTGTATTTAATGCAAGGTTGAGGACTATCTTCCCTTCTACCCCTCTTTACACCTTTCTTTCTACAAAAGTTCTCTCTTCCCTTTGTTTCTAATCCCAAACAAAGCACCAGTTTCTATTTCTAGTGATGGACACCAGTTTCTGTTTCCCCTGGGGTGTCTTCACTATTTGTTCGTAGTATATAAAGGTGTGCATTTTCCTGCGGTTTTTCCGCAGGTAACATGGTTCTTGGCTGGAAGTGTTATTTGCTATATATCACCTGAATTATGTGCTGCTAATTTGTCTAATGAAACAGTAATAGTGTTGTGTAGTTTTGAGATGTAGTGGTTATTGGTTAATGTGTGCATTCTCTGAATTTTGTTTGAATGAATGATAATCTACATTGTGGTCATGTTGCTACTTGTTGTTTCAGGTACTAACACCTGGGATCGATTCGAACTCCGTGTGCACAAGAGAGTCATTGACCACTACAGTTATCTTAAAAAATGTCATGCTTAATATGTTATAAGATCTTTACATGTTCGAATACTTTGATCTTATATATGACATTATTTTTATTGAGCTCAACTTGATTATAAATAGGATTAATAGTGTTTTGGTGTCTATAATGAGGAGCCAATATGGTTTTAGTCCTAACACTTTCTGCTTATCTCGAGTATGTTTTTTAGATATTAGACATTATTTGCTTATATTAGACATTAAAATATTTGCGTCATTTCGTGCAGTACATTTAAACTCTGATTATTTCAAAGATGCACGCACCTTCAATCCATGGAGATGGCAGGTAGTTATTTAGTTAGTTACTAGAAACTGAGTTTCAATCTTGAATAGTTAGTTGAAAGATTCAGTTATAATAATGTATTGAAAAATGTAGAAAAATTTGGAAGTATCGACCCCTGCAAATGTATATATGCCATTCGGAGGAGGGCCGCGATTGTGCCCTGGATACGAGCTAGCGAGAGTGGTACTCTCCGTTTTTCTTCACCGTTTTGTGACTCGTTATAGGTACAATACAAACACACCAATAATTAATACATTTTCATTTTTCTTCTATTATTTATAATTAATTTCTTTCAATTTTATGCAACAGTTGGTCTCCTGCAGAAGAAGATAAGTTGGTGTTTTTCCCAACAACTAGGATGCAAAAGAGGTATCCTATAATTCTCAAGCATAGAGTCGAATCAAAATCATGTTGATTATTAGTGACCTGTGTTGAGAGAACAAGAAAGAGCACCATCAGGTTCTAGATGAGTTTAATAAGTTTTAATGCTTTTTAAATGTTTTTTAGGTAAATGTTTAGATAAATGTTTTTTAGGCTAGGCTTCTTTTAAATGTATGATTCTGATTAATAAGCATGGAGTTAACTTGATCACCTTTTCCTCAAAATTGTAATGATTAATTTCCAATTGCTGATTAAATTTTTGGTTTTACAGTGAAGCTTGAGAAGGCCGCTACCTACGATGAAATCAAGCTTGCTATCAAGTAAGGGCATAATGCATAGTTGCACCTCATGATGAAGTATTTTATTTGAACTGTAGTTTAGTACATAGGATTTAATGTTCTGAGATGTGTGATATACTGATATGTATACTATCTGTCTCTGCAGGGAGGAGTCTGAGGGCAAGTTGAAAGGCATTCTCGGATACACTGAAGATGATGTGGTCTCCACCGACTTCATTGGTGATACCAGGTAAATATTATACAAGCAGTTTAAAAGCGACAACAATGCTGTTTGGTAATGGACAATATTTCAATACCTATTGCATAGTTTTTCACGTATGGTATAAATCTTTTCTAGATTACTACTCCGAAAGGAATAACCCATTGTGCAAGCAATTTAAATCATCATTTAGTTAATTTTGTTTCTTATCATTGTTTCAGGTCAAGTATCTTTGATGCCAAGGCTGGAATTGCCTTAAATGACCGGTTTGTTAAGCTTGTCTCATGGTATGACAACGAATTGGGTTACAGGTAATCATCCATCTGACCTTATCATATATATGGTTTGTTTTTGTTTATTCAAATTCCAGCCGTGGAGTCTAACTATATTCATCCCATTTCACCCAATCTAATTCCTGGTTTGTATGTTTTCTTGCAGTACCCGTGTCGTTGACCTCATTGTTCACATTGCCAAGCAACTCTAAGGTGTTACAGATGTAGTTCTATTAAGTGGCCTGCTTATGTTTCTTACCTTCTATTAGCCTAGCAGTAGTTAGGCCTCTTTTTATTGTAATAAATTGATTTCCTGAACTCATGGAGTTTGCCCCTTATGGAGCGTTAGTTTTTTTGGTTGCTTAATACATTTAGCAATGAGCTATTTTGGATTTTTGAGCTTCTATTATATCAATGGATGTAAGAGTCTGAAGATTTGAGCATATAAGTCAGTGATTTTGCTGTTGTCTTTTTTTTGCTATTGAAACTTGTGGCTATTGGGTGGCAAGATTGTCTTGGATGCTATGAGTTTAGGAGTAAGACCCACCAAGATGAGTTTAGTGACAATTCTAAATTCATTTTTAGGGGGATTGGTATTTGATGAAATTGTAATAGTATTTCAATAGTATTTCAATTAAAGACTAATATTAAACAATTTAAAAAATATATTTATAATAATATTTTTATATATTTTTAGTTAAAATATTTATATAAATAAAAAATCAGACAAAATTGATTAATGTGAAAAAAGAAATTACCTGGATTTTCATGCGAAAAGCAGTGGTGTAAAATTCGTGTAGATTTACCTGCAAATTTTCACAAAATATATTTGTAGAAAATGTACTGTAGATATTTCTGCATGAAAAGTCGCAAGAAAATGCCTAAACTTTTATTCAATTTTGCTGCGGATGTTATTTACATTTCATGCGGATTTTTCCGCAGGTAATTTACCAGCGGATTCATAATCTTCAGATAACAATTATCAACGAACATTTTATGTGGGGATATGGTTCCGCCAGAAAATCCGCAGGTAATATGCTTTCCTGCGGAATTTTTGCTTAAATCCGCAGGAAAAATGCAGATTTCTAGTAGTAATATGTTATTGATTCAGAATTGTTTTTGTGTTTGAACTAGTTATTAAATTAGTAACTGATATAGAGCTTTGTAATTAATTTATGTGTACATACGTTTCTACTTAGTTATTTAAATGCATAAGAAGTTAGCATTTTTGGGTTATCTCAATATGTGTTTTTGATTAATTTATGTACGTAGAAGAAGTTGCACGTGGTTTCTTAACCACTATTTGGGCTGATCCAACTCTATCCCCATTAATACACCTTGAAACAATTGGGGTGCATACAACAGGGGCATTGTTAGAAAAGTAATGTGAGTTTCTTGCCAAGGAAAAAACCACATATTTATTAGGAAATGCAACATATTTGTTCAGCACACAAGCTTGTTAAAGCTCTTCAACTGTAATATAACCATTTCCATCTTTCTCAAAATATAAGATGTTCCTCACGCTCCAGTTTGTTGAGATGAATTGTTGAAGCAATAAACTCCCCATAATCTATAGTTTCATTGTTGTCCATATCAGCCCAAAAAAGCTCAAACGTTTCAGTTGAATGGAAGAAAATCAGAAATTATTTGACATGAATCGTAGTTGCAGTCTAGAAAGAAAAATTGGGTCAATGTAAAGGATGAAAGATTAGTCCCTAGTTTTCTATAATAATATCACATCTAGACACGTTTCACTAATGTCCAATATCAACCAACTGTCAAAATGACACGTTATCAGCAAACACAAAACCTTGCTTGCTAAGTAAGATTGTCAATAACAAAATTAAAAGATTATATTTAACAAAATTAAAATATTATTTCCAAAAAGAATAAAATGAATGAGACTATGGGAGTACATACACAAAATACATAGAAAAATATATATATTTTTAACAGAACTAAGTCACTAACACCCTACCGCTTCCCTATAAGATCGTGTATTTTTGTATCCTTAATGGTAAACCTATATCTTCTTAGACAAACTTTGAGTTCATCAAAAGTGATTTCAACGATTAAAAAACTATAACTATAGTTACTTAGTGTTAATCAAATAAAAATATAAAAGATAACATATTAATTCCACTTCAAAGCCAAAGCAAAAAGGTCTATATCTTGAAATTGCTACTATTTTGATAGTATTGGAGTGCATAATCAAGTTGGAACTTAATCATTACAAGGCAATATCTTTCTAAATATTAAGTTGTTGGTATTATTATTATTATTATTATTATTATTATTATTATTATTATTATTATTATTATTATTATTATTATTATTATTATTA
>JBBPBS010000330.1:1047857-1076050 GCA_037974835.1 Cicer judaicum
CGCTTGTTGGAAAAGCACTCTAAAATGCCTAAGCCTTTTACAATGCTTATTGGAAAAGCACTCTAAAAGGCCTCTTTATTTTATTTTAAAAAAGGCTCTTTTACAACACTTTTTCCAATAAGCGCTGTAAAAAACCTCCTTGTTTTCTTATGTTATATGAATGTTTTTTTTAAAACTTTTTACAATGCTTGTTGGAAAAACGCTCTAAAAGGCATCCTTATGTTATTTTAAAAAAGGCTCTTTTATAGCGCTTTGTTAAATAAGCGATGTAAAAGACCTCATAGTTTTCTTATGTTATATGAATGTTTTTTTTAAAGCCTTTTACAGTGCTTTTTCAAATAAACTCTCTAAAAGGCCTCCTTATTTTATTTTTAAAAAGGCTCCTTTACAACGCTTATTTGAAAAAGGGCTGTAAAAGACATGCTTGTTTTCTTATGTTATATGAATATTTTTTAAAAGCCTTTTACAGTGCTTTTTCAAATAATCCCTCTAAAAGGCCTCCTTATTTTATTTTTAAAAGGGTCTTTTACAACGCTTTTTCAAATAAGCGTTGTAAAAGGCCTCCTTGTTTTATTTTTACATTTAATGCTCTTTTTCAGTTCAAGTCATATAAATTACTAATTTATATTTAGTTCAGTTCATGTAAATTACTAGTTTATATTAAATTACATGAACTTAGTATAAAACACTCAAATCAAGCTAAATATAAGCAGAAAATAAATTAATCAGAAAATCAAATACATGGCTGCTTATATAAAACAATTAAACATGTTCAAACAATTAAATTTACATTAACTCAGTTCAGATTACATGGTTTATATAAAACAATTAAACATGTACATTAAGATGCCCTTCTTCTTTTCCTGGTGGGTTTCAAATACGAAACAATACGATACGAAATTATGGATTAATCCAAATTAAGATGTCCATTTAGATGTACATTAAGATGTACATCAATATGTACATTAAGATGTCCATTAAGATGTACATTAAGATGTACATCAATATGTACATTAAGATGTCCATTTACAATACGAAACGATGGATTAATCCAAATTCCCTCATCATGATCATCTCTAAGATATAAACCATCATCAGTTGAATCAATTTCATGTGGTTGTTGTGATGTTGCAAATAAAAGATCATTACCAACATCTTCATCATTATTGTTATCATCACTTATTTTATTGGTCAATAGGGCAACATACCATTTATCATCAGCAGGATCAGTGACATAAAATACTTGTTGAGCTTGCGACGCTAAAATAAAAGGCTCATCTTCGTATCCCACCCTATTAAAATCGACAAGTAAGAACCCTGACTCATAAATCTGAACGACATTATTATTATCGACCCACTTGCAACCAAATAGGCGAACATGAAACATTGTGTAGTGTAACTCCCATATGCGCTCAATAACCCCAAAATATGATAGATTTGCATATATTGGGTTTTTGTCTTTTGCACTTGAGACATGCATCGCTTCAGCTATGAGAGTGACTCCGCTATTTTGCATAGTAGTCTGATCATCTTGTCTTTGGTATAAAATGTGTAGCCATTAATAACATAACCAGTGTAAGAAAAGACATTTAAACTCGGATCATTTGAAGACCATGTGGATTCATTCCATCAGTAGAAAGTGCAAGTCTTAGATTTCTTTGTAAGATATATGCCTCCTTGACATTGATTTTGATATAACATCCAAACATACAATGTATATGCATTATCTAATTAATCTAATAATTTGAGTTGAGATACATTTCAGCAAAGATTGATCATATCATAAGGCTTTAAGATTATGCGAAAGAATCAAACACTACACTTGGACAAATCTTGGATCTCAAGCAATCAAGCAATCAAGCAATCAAGCAAAGATTGATCATATCATACAAGGCTTGAAGATTATGTGTAAATTTGTCTATTGGTCATAGTGTTTATTAGGTAGATTCATCATTATGATTTCACACATCTAACATTTGCCAATTAAAACTGAAATAAAAAAATAAGTGCATTAATCAATCAATTAGTAAATCAATTGGTTAATCGATTTTCTAATTCATAGAACAAAGGTTTCACTGAGTAAATCGATTAGCAAATGGATTACTTAAATGTTTTTTAATCAGACTTGTGTTCTGTGATTAAAGAAATCGATTGGACAATCGATTGGTAAATCAATTGGTTAATCGATTGTCTGATTCACAAAACAAAACTTTCACTGAGTTAATCGATTGGAAAATCGATTACTAAAATGTTTTTAATCAGACATGTGTTCTTTGATTAAAGAAATCGATTGGACAATCGATTGTTATACTTTTCTTAAGTAACAAACTTTTTACTAATCGATTGCACAAATGAATTAGTTCATCATTTATCAGAAACATATTGCATAATTGATTGGCACATCGATTTTAATTAAATACCTGAGTTACTGGGACAAGTCATCTGATTGGCAAAACGATTGGAGTAAATGTCTGAGTTACAGGGAGAATTTAGCCCATTGCCAAATCGATTATGTTAATGAAAGTGAATCGACTGAGTAATCGATTGTTTGATCTCACATTTTAAACAAAAAAATTATAATCGATTAGTCAATCGACTCGGATATAAACTAAGTATCAGTTTTTGATATATGCATTAAAAAAATCGATTAGAAAATCGATTAGTTCATCTATTTCAAGATTCAAGAAAAACAAGAAACGCGATAATCGATTAGGAAATCGATTGAGCTGATAATACACATTAATGAAATCGATTGGGAAATCGATTTGTCTGAAGTTTTCTTGAAACTATATAAACTAAATCAATCACAATTTTAATAGAGAACAGAAATATAGAAAGAACTGAAAGTTTTCATTAGCCATTCGAAAAATACACTTTGAGAAAAGTTGTTCTAACTCACTAATATTATTGGCAAATACTTAGTGTGAGAATTTAGTGTGATTGAATCAAGTGTTCTTAGTTCTTTTTGAAAGAACCATCTTTGTAAAAGAAAGTGTTGTTGAAATCCAGTATTGTGAAACTGATGGTCATCTTTTAGAGTGTGTGTGATCATCTAAAAGAGATCTCAATCTGATCTTGCTAGAGCTTGGCGAGTAGTTCTTAAGGATAGATTGGTTGTTGTTGTAGTTTGATGTCGAGTTAGATGTATAGGCATTAAAGTGCTGGAAGGTCTGTAAACATACTCAAATCATTTCTAGTGAAGGCTAAAATCATTAAGTGATTTCAGGACTGGATGTAGACTATCGAATCGATAGTCGAACCAGTATAAAAATCCCTGGTGCACACTTCTCTATCTCTATACTCTTTATCTTGATAATACATGTGTTTTTGAATCTCTGGTTTGAATAAACTTTTGAATCTATCACTGTTAAATTGGAATTGATATTAAACAAGTTGGTTTTAATATTAAGTTCAACACTTAGGAAGAAATTGGATAATTTGGTTAATAATATTGTGTATAACTTCCTAAGGATAGAGGCCGTTACACCAATAATTGGTATCAGAGCCTAATCTTTTAGACTATTCAAAAAGAAAATGACCTCTATTGAATTCCTGGGCGAAGGTGCCTCTCTAGCTAGACCCCTTGCCTTTAATGGGTCTTCTTATATGTACTGGAAAGAAAGAATGCTTATTTTTCTAGAGGCAAGTGGTCTTGACATATTAGATGTAGTAGAAAATGGTCCTTATGTGCCTAGAATTGCTGGTACTAGTGAATCATTAATCTTGAAACCCATATCTGATTGGTCTGATGATGATAAGAAAAAGTTAGCTACAATGCAAAAGCCAAAAATATAATAACTTCTGCTTTGAGTGCTGATGAGTTTTTCAGGGTATCAAATTGCAAAACTGCCAAAGAAATGTGGGATACACTCCAAGAAACTCATGAAGGCACAACTGATGTCAAGAGGGCCAGAACCAACACTCTGATGCATGAATATGAACTCTTCAATATGAAGAAGGATGAGTCAATCAATGACTTGTAGACAAGGTTCACACATGTCATTAACAATCTAAATGCTTTAGGTAAAGTAATTGACAATGAGCAACAAATAAATAAGGTAATGAGATGCTTGACAAGAGAATGGCAACCTAAGATCACTGCAATAGCTGAATCAAAGAATCTTGGAAGCATGACCATTGCCACCCTTTTTGGCAAACTCAGAGAACATGAAATGGAGCTGCAAAGGTTGAATGAGGCTAAGCAAACTGATCAGAAAAAAAAAGGGACTATCTCTGAAGGCTCAAGCTCATAAAGCAAAAGCTGAACCAGAAGCCTGTACTGATGATTCCGAGAGTGAAACTGATGAAGAACCTGAAATCGGAATGCTGGTCAGAAAGTTCAAGAAATTTCTGAAAAAGAAAGGAAACTAATCAAGAAAATCATCCAATTCAAGGACAAAAAGCTTCAGCAAGAATGAGACAAATGATAGCAAAGTGATAACCTGCTATGAATGTGGAAAAACAGGCCACATTAAATCTGAATGTTTGCAACTACAAAATAGAAACAAGTTTGTGAAAGCTAAAAGCAAGAATCAACCATCTTCAAGAACTAAAAGAGCCTACATAGCTTGGAATGACAATGATGAAGAATCGTCTGCATCTTCAGAAGAAGAAGAAGCAAACTTGTGTCTAATGGCCAACACTGACTCAGATTCAGATAGTGATGTAAGTACTACCTCTAATCCCTCTTATGAAGAATTGCATGATGAACATATTAAGGTAGTCAAAAAATTGATTTTCACTAAGAAAATGTTAGAAAAATAGTGCATGATGTATGAACAAATCAAAAAGCATCATAATTTGCTTGAAGACATGAATGAACTTTTGAAAAAGAAAGCACATGATAAATTCACTAGTTGTATTGAACTGGAAAGGAAGGTTGAATCACTACAATTTGATTTAACAAAATTTACTAGTGGTAGAAACAACCTGAATGTTCTTCTTGGAAATCAAAAGAATCATAATGAAAAATCTGGAATTGGTTATAGACCAAATGGGAATGCTCAAAAGAATCATAAATTTTTTAGATCAAAGCAAATGCATGATGTTTTCATTAAACCAACTTAAAGTACATCCTCTACTTTTTCATGCCATTTTTGTTGCAAAAGGGACATATTTCTTTTAATTGTAAACTGAAAAAGCTTGCTAACAAGGGATGGAAACAAGTGTGGAGAATAAAGAAACCTATGATTAAGACTAACCCTCAAGGACCTAATCTAAATTGGGTAATTAAAACCAAAGTCTGAATTCTGTTTTGCAGATATGCTTGACATCCAAAATGCACTGATGGTACCTAGACAGTGGATGTTCCAAGCATATGACTGGAGACAAATCAAAATTCTTGTCTCTGAATTTAAAAGATGGAGGATATGTAAAGTATGGTGACAACAACAAAGGTAAAATACTTGGTGCTGGTGACATAGGGAGTGAATCAACAACGATAATCAAGGATGTTCTCTATGTAAAAGGTTTGAAACACAACTTGCTTAGCATTAGTCAGCTTTGCGATAAAGGATACCAAGTATATTTTACATCACATACTTGTATACTTGAGCACAAGGAAGATGATAGCATAAAATTGGTAGGTGAAAGGGTAAATAATATATACATGATTGATCTTGACTTTTTGCCTGCAAATAATGTTTGCTGTTTGTTATCTAAATCTGATGAAGATTGGTTGTGGCACAAGAGAATAGCTCGCATACATATAAATCATCTTAACAAACTTGTTAACAAACAACTAGTGCTAGGTCTTCCAAACAGAAAATTTACTAAGGATAAATTATGTGACTCTTGTGAGAAAAGTAAATTGGTCAAGTCCTCTTTCCCACCAATAGACTTAGTACAAACTAATAGAGTTCTACAATTAATTTACATGGATATATTTGGTCCCTCTCAAGTAAAAAGTTTTGGAGGAAATCTTTATGGCTATGTTTTAGTTGATCATTACTTTAGATATACATGGACTTATTTTCTGTCTCACAAAAGTGATGCCTTCTCAATTTTCAAAAAATTTGCAAATCAAGTTCAAAATGAGAAGAATCAGAAAATAATTTCCATTAAGAGTGATCATGGTGGAGAATTTCAAAATGAATCTTTTAATAATTATTTTGATCAAAACTAAATTCACCACAATTACTCAGCCCCAAGAACTCCACAACAGAATGGAGTTGTAGAAAGGAAGAATAGATCTCTAGAAGAACTTGCTAGAACAATGCTTAATGACTCTAATCTTTCAAAATATTTTTGGGCTGATACAATAAACACAGCTACTCATGTGATAAATAGAGTTTTTTTTAGGCCTATACTTAGAAAAACACCCTATGAAATATACAAAGGTAGAAAACCAAACATTGCCTATTTTAGAGTCTTTGGATTCAAGTGTTTTGTACTGAATAATGGAAAAGAGCATCTAGGGAAATTTGACTCTAAGGCAGATGAGGGAATTTTTCTAGGATATTCACAATATAGTAAGGCCTATAGGATCTACAATAAAAGAACTAAAACTATAGAGGAATTTGTTCATGTAAAATTTGATAAAATGTTTAACAAAAACTTGAATAGTACCCCTCTTACAGTTGGTGATTCTTTTGATGAAATTGTAGAATCAGATCCAAAAGAACCAAATGAAACATGACCTCCAACTGACATTAATTATATAGAACCTATAAGGATAGATGACTTACCTAAGGAGTGGAAATTCAACAAAAACCATCTTATTGACAACATCATAGGAGAAATTTCTAAAGGGGTTGCTACTAGAAAATCTCTTAGACACTTCTGTAATTTCACAGCGTTTGTTTCTCAAGTAGAACTTAAGAATATAAAAGAAGCTCTCTTGGAAAATGATTGGATAATTGCCATGCAAGTAGAGCTTAATCAATTTGAGAGAAACAAAGTATGGATCTTAGTTCCTAAACCAGAAAACAAACATATTATTGGAACTAGATGGGTGTTTAGGAATAAGATGGATGAGAATGGATTAATAACAAGAAATAAGGCTAGACTAGTTGCTAAAGGATACAACTAGGAGGAGGGTATTGATTATGATGAAACTTATGCGCATGTAGCTAGATTAGAAGCAATTAGGATATTGCTTGCTTATGCTTGTATCATGGATTTTAAATTGTATCAAATGGATGTAAAGAGTGCTTTTCTGAATGGAGATATCCAAGAGGAGGTTTATGTTAATCAAACTCCAAGATTTGAGGATCCTGCTTTTCCAAACCATGTTTATAAACTAACAAAAGCTCTCTATGGATTGAAATAAGCTCCAAGAGCTTGGTATGAAAAACTCAGAAATTTCCTCTTACAGCAAAATTTTTCAAGAGGAAATCTTGATAAAACACTCTTTATAAAGAAAAAGGGAAAAGACATTCTGCTTGTCCAAATTTATATTGATGACATAATTTTTGGATCCACAAACACTAAACTTTGCAAAGAATTTGAAAACATGATGAAAGGAAGATTTGAAATATCCATGATGAGAGAATTAACCTTCTTCTTAGGATTTCAAATCAATCAAAGCAAGAATGGTATTTTCCTAAGTCAAACCAAGTATTGTAATGACCTCTTAAAGAAGTTTGGCTTTGATAAATTTAAATCTATTGATACACCCATGAGTCAAGCTTGTCATTTGGATAAAGATGAGAAGGGAAAATCTGTAGATATGACCATGTTTAGAGGCATGATAAGATCTTTATTATATCTTACAGCTAGTGTTGTGCTTTCAATAGTGTTGCACTTTCAACAGTGTTGCGCTTAGGGAATTCACTTGTATCTTGGCATAGCAAGAAGCAAAATAGTGTTGCGCTTTCAACAGCTAAGGCTGAATATGTCGTTGCTGGAAGTTGTTGTGCACAAATGTTATGGATGAAACAACACCTTTCTGACTTTGGTGTTGATCTTGGAATTGTGCCAATAATGTGTGACAACACTAGTGCCATAAACATCACAAAGAATCCTGTTATGCACTCAAGAACAAAACACATAGAGATTAGACATCATTTCATTAGGGATCAATACCAAAATGGTAATATCATGCTTGAATATATTAATACTTCTGATCAATTAGCTGATATCTTTACCAAAGCTCTACTCAAAGAAAGTTTCTTCTATATTAGAATGAAACTTGGTATAATAGATCAATATGAAATATGATATCTGTGACAAATCGATTGAGACATCGATGTTTCCTCTAAACTAACTAGCTTGCAATAGATTAATCGATTTATACATCGATTATCCTGTGTCAAAATTTCAAATCAGCATTACAAAATCGAATTCATAATCGATTTATGCTACACATTGTCTCAATTGTCAAAATATAAAACTCGATAATCGATTTCATAATCAATTTAGTGATCTGTGGTAGCAATAAATGCTGAAGTATACATCAATCCAATCGATTGGTGAATCGATTGAAGATTTGGAAAATTGTTTTAAAGAATCGATTGCATAATTGATTATTTCTCCCAGAAATCCAAAGATTTGAGAAATTTTCCAAACTCAAACCCGAGCATCGATTTGATAATCGATTTTGTCAAATTATAAAACCTGCAAGCCAAGTAAGTCGATTTGGAAATCGATGCTGTTATGAGAAGTTTTCCTGAACTGATATGGAAATCGATTTGGACATCGATTTATCCATTAAACGTTTACTTAAGAAAATCGATTTACAATATGACTGTTGCAAAAAATACTAGCCGTTGGAGGCAACTATAACTGAAACCTTTCATTTCCCTTCAATAACGGTAACAAAATCGATTTGGCAATCGACGTGTCGTGTGCAAATTCTTAATAACATCGATTTAGAAATCGATTATGAACAGTACTACTTAAAACCCTAAATCGATTTCTCAACACATTTTCCCCAAACTTCTTTGTGTTTTCTCTGCTCTTTAATCCCTCTCAAACTTCCCAAACCTCTCAAGCTTTCCAAATCTCTCAAATGGCACGAGTTAAACAAACCAGTGATAAATCACCATCTTCTTCCTCAACCTCTAGTGGTAGAACTCCTTCTCCTCCTGCAAAAGAGTGTCTATACCCACTCATAAGATTATGGAAAAGGATACAGGGAAAGCCATTGCCACTGATCAAGGAAAAACCAAGAACAGGAAGGTTCCTCAAACTGAAAAGTTGATGGGTGATGCAATGAAGGAGCCAACCCAAAAGAAGAAGAAAACCACTTCTTCCCCTCAGCCAAAGAAGCCTCAACCTTCGAAAGGTAAACCCATTGAGGACTTTGCTATTTCCCTTGCATTCCTAAAAAGGAAAATCCGTGAGACAAGAACTCTGGATTTTGCCTTCTTTGATGCAAACAGATTCACCTTCCAAAACCATCTAAGATTTCATGGATTGGTAGATTTCCTCTCCTGCCCTTTGGAAATCTATCCAAGGCTGATTAGAGCCTTCTACTCTAACTTCACACTCATAGACACTGGATTTGAGTCTGAAGTTAAAGGCAAGAAAATCTCTATGACGTTTAGAGAGTTCTCCAAGCTTTTAGGACTGCCCTACTATGGAGAAGCTGTTGATGGTAGAACAGATCCTAATTCTACTGGTGATGCTTGGGAAACATCAGTAGATAGACACACAACCATTCAAGACTTGATGGTTGAAGGATTTGTGGAAAGGATATCTCTTCCAATCGGCCAAATGAAGGTCCAGCATAGGATGCTGATGTATGTGCTAACCTGGATGTTGGTACCTAGATCAGGGAATCATGCTGTAGTTCAGAAGCTGGACATCATTCTTCTTTGGGGCCTGTACAAGGAACTCAAGATGAGTTGGGCATGGATTGTGTTGATGAATATGTTGGAAACAGCATAAGGAAAGCTGATGCTGCCTTACCCTCAGCTGACCACAAAGATTCTGAGACACTTCAAAATATCATGTGTCAATGAAGAATCAATAAAAACAACTCTAATTTTTGGTGAGTCAATTGTCAACCAAATGCAATTGAAGAGGATCAATGGTATTTGGACAAGAGCTCAATCAAATGCTGAACAACCTAAGCAAGCTGAAAACCAATATGAGGTTTTAGCTAAGTTGCTAGAACTTATGGAGTCTGAGGCTACTCACAATGGTAAAGTGGAAGCCTCCCTTAGGAAACTCCAAGCAACCCTCAACTCAGTTGTTCAAGATATAGACGCCATCCAAGACCATTTGGGTCTCAAGATGTCTTTTGAAGACATGGCTGACATTGGCACACAAGCAACTGAAGAACCAAACCCTATCAACCTTGATAGTTCTGAACCTCATGGTGAGGAGACACTTGCTGAGGCTAACTAGGCGAAGGTTCACAATTACATGTATTGTCTAATAACTAGTGCAGCAGATACAATAATTGTTCAACAGATTAATCAAGATACAAACATGTCAATTCAACAATTCAAGCTATATCAAACATAACAGAGTTTTGCTATCACATGCATTCAAGATTAATCAAACAAACAATATAGAAATAAAAGAGAAAGGATAAGAGGATGATACACAGAGATTTATGCTGGTTCGGCCGTCTATAAGACAACCTACATCCAGTCCCAAAATCAACTTGATTTCAGCTTTTCTTTCAATAGAATCTGCTAGAGTGTGTTTTTATAGATTGTCCAGCTCTCACGACCAATCTATCCAAAAACTAAACTCTCTTGCTTCTATTGCGCACCCACTGTATCCCTCAAGTCAATCAGCAGACTCTCCCAAGATCACAGTGAAACTTCTTCTTGATGAGCCCTCTTTTTACAAGACTTTCTTTACAAAATGTTGTTTACAAAGATTACTAAAGATCAACGATCAACAGTAAATGCGACTCAATCAATCTACGAAATGCACACAATAAGGATTTTCCAAGATAGTGTTTAGTGTGTTTTCAAGCCTTTTTCTCAATGTACTTTTTCAAAATCTCTGGGTTATGAAAAAGTGTATTCAAAGTTGTACAAAAGGTTATCAAAGGTTTTCTCAAAGTTCTATATCAAGTTCTGAGTTATGTCAAAAGTTCTTTGAAAAACAGATTTGAGTCAGCTTATATATGTTTCAGGAAAACACAGTCAAATCGATTTATCAATCGATTTTATAATGGTTTAAAAATAGCCCAATCGATTTCCCAATCGATTATCGTGTTTCTTGTTTTTCTTGAATCTTGAACATATATGAATGAATCGATTTGCCAATCGATTCTTTTAATGCACAAATCAGAAAACAAAAGCAAGTTCATATCAGCATCGATTGAGTAATCGATTTGAGATGTTTTGTTCAAACAACGAGATCAAAACAATCGATTATGCAGTCGACTGATATTCAATCATAATCGATTTGGCAATTGATCTGTAACTAAAAACAATTACTCCAATCGATTTGTCAATCGATGTTGGACTGATCACAGTGACTCCAATATTTTGGACTGTTTTATTCCAATCGATTCGAATTGTTATAGTGACTTAGCTATTTTGAAAACATTAATTTGCCAATCGACTAGGAACTTGGTTTCTGATATGTGATTAAACATTTCAATATCCCAATCGATTACCTAATTGATTAGTATATAGCTTGCAAGTCAAGAAACAAAATTCAATTGATGTCTTAATCGATTTGATTGATCATAGAGGTACAGACTTATAAAAAGCTTTTACCCAATCGATTTGCCAATCGAATTGGCTTAGTAAATGGTTGTCTCTGTGACTTGCTAAATCGATTTATCAATTGATGTCCCAATCGATTAGTGCATTACAGAGGTCAAGTCTGATGAAAAGGAATACTCGAAATCGATTTGCCAATCAATTTGCAAGGTTTTTAGCTTGCCCCTGTAAGTCACAAAATCGATTTCTCAATTGATGCATGAATCAATTGTCCAATCGATTGATTTTCACCCAGAGTTCAGGTTTCACCAAGGTCCTTTAAAGAATCGATTTATCAATCGATTTGCTTAGTGACAACTCTAATTCTGAGTCAAGCAATCGATTGCCCAATGGATGTATCAATTGATTAGCTAATCGACTTGGTTACTTTGTTCATTTTAAAATTTCATTCTAACTTGGAAAATCCTTATGCATGAAATTAAATTGACAAGTCTAATAACTAATTAAAACAACCACTAATGACACTTAAGCAGAGTTTCATCTTTGTTCTGCACATTCTCCACTTTTTGCTTGATTCCTTGCGTTCCAAGCTTGTGTCCAAATGTATAGTGTTTGCTTGTTTCTTCCTGAAATGTAACTTGGTTCAAACTGTTAGTTTTATCAAAAATTGCATGAACATTGTATGATTGTTAATTATGTCAAAACCATAATCAGGGGGACTTATGTCCAACAATATATATATATATATATATATATATATATATATTTACTAATCTAAATTTAAAATATATAAAATACTAACTTGATGCTGAGTAGCGTTTGACTTCAAGCTTTCACTCACGTACGATGCTTGCAAGTCTTTGAAATAATTAACAAGCACTGTAAAAATAAAAATCAATAACATTAATTAGTTATATCAAATTAAAAAATAAAATTATAAAACTACATATATAATATAATTTATACTTACCAAATTTAAATGAAGCTTAAGAGTAATTTGTGTAGAGAGAAGGAGGAGAGAATAGTTAGAATGAAGTTTTAGAGAGAAGTTGGATGTGAAAAAATGAAAGAGGAGGGGAGAAAAATATATATAGTGTTACCTTGGGCATTTGTGGCGGCCAAAGCAGCCACAATGCCAACAGCTACATCAATTTTGTGGCAGCCTGGGCGGCCAGAAACGCCAACGGCTATGATGCCATTTGTGGTGGCCTTTGCCGCCAGTAATTCTAACGGCTATGTCCAGTTGTGACGGTCTAAGCGGCCAGAAATTCCAGCTGGATTGGGTGTCCTTTGTGGCGGCCTTTGCAGCCACAAACGCCACATGCACAATCCTTTGTGACGGCTTATGCAGCCACAGATGCCCTAGTCACGTCACTCCTTTGTGACGGATTTGGCCCTCACAAATTTTTAAATATTTAACTGGATTTTGTGGCTGCCTAAGCCCTCACAAAATCACAATGTTGTGATTTTGTGAGGGCTTAGGCAACCACAAAATCCAGTTAAATATTTAAAAATTTGTGAGGGCTTTTTCAGCCACAAATAAAGACCAATTTCAATTTTGGCCTTTGTGAGGGCTTTTTCAGTCACTAATTTGTGAGGGTTTTATTCGGCCACAATATTTATAAAGTTGGCCACAAAATGGTGTTTTTCTTGTAGTGTTTAGGCATGGCCTACGAAAACATTCATGCTTGTCATAATGATTGCATTTTATTTCGAAACAAATATGAATTGCTAAAGGCCTGTCCGAATTGCAATGTTTTTCGATATAAGAAGAAAGTTTAAACATGTTTTTTGTCCCTACAAATATGGTTTGTTTTGATCTTAGTCCTTGTAATTTTTTTTTGTTGATTTATACCCTTACAAATTCTAACAAGTTTTAAAAAAAGTCTTTTATGAATCTTTTTTAGTAAAAAAATGGTTACATGGTTGGTTTTGGATGAAGTGGCACATGATGACTATGTAATTGTTGTTGACTATGCAATATTTAATATTTAAAATTAAAATTCATTTTATTAACTCATTTAATTATTTAATTAAAAACTTATTACTAATTAATTAATTAATTAACCAATTAAATAATAAAAATTTAATAATTTAATCTTCAACCCCAATTTTTTTAATAAATACTCGACAACCTGCATCTTTAACCCTAATTTATTCATCTTCCAATCACAGGGTAGTCAAGTAGAGGCAGAAGTCAGGGTGTAATGTGCAACTCGTGTATGAAAGAAAAGCTCAACCAGTAATATGTCAAATTAATATGTAGAAATAGAAAATAGGGGGTATAAATAGTCGGTCCAAAATTCATTTTCTTGTATTCCTAAAAACCCTTAATAAATTATTTATTTATTTTACTATTCCACACTATAAAAATTTTCACCAAAATACTCCTTTTAAAATAATATTATTTTTTCTTAACATATATAAATCTAATTTTAATCAAAACTTTCATACTCAAAATAATAACTATAATATTTTTCAAAATAATCACATAAAAAGACATCATCTTTGTAGAATAGTCGAAATGATAAAATAAATAAATATAACATCAACAATTTATATTAATTACTCAATATATATAAAATTATCGTACCATAGCAACTATATGAAAACAAAGAAAATCAGTATTAAAATTTCTAATTTATTAAGATATTTATTTGTAAAATAAATAATTAAACTAACATATATTTATAAATAATTAAATATAATTATGTGCACAGTTAGCATTAGTCAAACATACAAGAAAATATCACATTAACTACGAAAATACATATACATACAAAACCACCTAAAATGTTATTCTTTAAAATATGCATACTAAAATACTATTAGTTATAGAAAAATATATAAAATAATAAAATATAATATTTTACTGTTCCACACTATAAAAATTTTCTCCAAAATACTCCTTTTAAAATAATATTATTTTTTCTTAACATATATAAATCTAATTTTAATCAAAACTTTCATACTCAAAATAATAACTATAATATTTTTCAAAATAATCACATAAATAGACACCATCTTTATAGAATAGTCGAAATAATAAAATAAATAAATATAACATCAACAATTTATATTAATTACTCAATATATATAAAATTATCGTACCATAGCAACTATATGAAAACAAAGAAAATCAGTATTAAAATTTCTAATTTATTAAGATATTTATTTGTAAAATAAATAATTAAACTAACATATATTTATAAATAATTAAATATAATTATGTGTACAGTTAGCATTAGTCAAACATACAAGAAAATATCACATTAACTACGAAAATACATATACATACAGAACCACCTAAAATGTTATTCTTTAAAATATGTATACTAAAATACTATTAGTTATAGAAAAATATATAAAATAATAAAATATAATATTTTACTGTTCCACACTATAAAAATTTTCTCCAAAATACTCCTTTTAAAATAATATTATTTTTTCTTAACATATATAAATCTAATTTTAATCAAAACTTTCATACTCAAAATAATAACTATAATATTTTTCAAAATAATCACATAAATAGACATCATATTTATAGAATAGTCAAAATGATAAAATAAATAAATATAACATCAACAATTTATATTAATTACTCAATATATATAAAATTATCGTACAATAGCAAGTATATGAAAACAAAGAAAATCAGTATTAAAATTTCTAATTTATTAAGATATTTATTTGTAAAATAAATAATTAAACTAACATATATTTATAAATCATTAAATATAATTATGTGTACAGTTAGCATTAGTCAAACATACAAGAAAATATCACATTAACTACGAAAATACATATACATACTGAACCATCTAAAATGTTATTCTTTAAAATATGTATACTAAAATACTATTAGTTATAGAAAAATATATAAAATAATAAAATATAATATTTTTTATTTATATCACTTATTTAGTCAACTACTTATAAGATTAGCATATCATAGAAAGCACTCATATAATGAAATGTAGTCCCAAAATTTGTCAACATACATTCTAAAATAATTTTAACACCAAATTAATTATTTAAAATCTTATTTCGTTAATAAAATAGTTTATTATAAAAATTTGGGTGTTATAATTCTCCTAACTTAAAAAAAAATTTGTCCTCAAAATCTGTGGGGAGTGAACTATTATCTAATTTACCACCCTCATGATTCAAACTTAGCTTATAAACATATACCACATTTATCATTCAATCTTGAAATAAAATACCAAAGAGTTACTATAATTTACATATAAAACAAAACATATAGATTTCGTTAATAATAACTTAGTTAATTTAGTTGGGTTAATTGAAACTCATTCCATGTACATTATCAATTTTAACTATTTCTTTCAAACAAAATATTACTAGTTTTCCAGCTAAAAATTAAATTTAGATCCTATCATCAAACATTCAACAAATTTAAATTAAGTCTCACAAAGAGAGAAATTTTTAAAATATTAAACACATCTAACAACTTATTGACATTATAATAGATTGACAATCAATCACTCTATAAAAACATACTTTATAATTAATCAAGAAAGACAAATATATCAATGATAGAAATACTATTTCATAATAACATATATTTAATAATTAAATTTATTCAATTGACATAAGAAATGAACATGATTTTTAACTATTTAAAGAATAAAATTAAAAGGTACTTCGAACAAAATAATTAGTTATTGTTGTCTTTTCTTTATCGACGATGAGCCATTAGGGTAGCTAGTCCCTCCTGCTCATAGAGTCAACTCCATTAGGGCACCACAACTCCATTAGTCCCTCCATTTGGGCGCCACAACTCCTACTTCTTACTTCAAGTTAAAACTCACTTAATTACACATTCACAATAATGTATTTATAATTTACATCTAGTTACAACTGTGACATCCTAAACCCCAAAATAACAAAGATAATAATTTATTTTTGATTTTTTTTAAAATTAGATACACATTGAATAAGGAACCAAGAAAATAACACTTTTAAGCAAATTTCTTAAAAATCAAAATGAACACTTTTAATATTTTTCCTCCTATAAAATAGTGTAATCTCAACAAGCTTGATGTAAGTATACATACTTAATTTAATTCTAAAAACTTATTGGTACTTATAAGGTTTTCGTACAAAAAGTTGTTTCAAATTTAATAAGAAAAATACAAATTTATAATCCTTATTCTTGGTATCACCTATCACAGCAGAGTTTCTCCAAAATTTGAACTTTAGACTAACCTGTAACAATTTCGATTTTGCAAACGAAGGGCCAAGTCTGTCAAGCACAAACAATGAAGGACATGAGTTTCGAAATTATGTTGATAGTATAATACAAGTAAGAAGAACACACATATAAAAATCATAATAGAACCATATTATTACACAAACATTGGTCAAAAAAATATCACATTAAAAAGTCAAAATTATTCAAGGAAAATCAATACATTTCACTATAGTATCAAATCGTCTAAGAAAAATTATAATCACATGTGATACACATTAATCACAACAAAACAATGACAATAATATGCATGTTATTAGAATCTACTTCACAATGTGGTACCATTCTAGCTCTGAAGTACTTGGTTAGGCAGCTTGATACTATACCACCATTCCGATGAACAAACAATTCAAATTGGCCCTATCCTCACAAATCCGCTCAACTTAACTTGAGACACATATACGTGACAGTCGAGGTAAATGTCTGTTGCATGGTAGCTCTCGGCATTTGGAGTGCGACCTCCAAGTCACCTAGGAATTCCCCACCCGAAAACCTCCAAGGTCTAAAAATCTTGCCATAAGGCTCAACAACAGACCGCCACGATCAGGCTCATTTAGTTATCAGACCCTACCCATATGATGACAAAATAATCTCAATTCACAAATTCTCAATATTTATTTTCTTCCCTCGTTAGCTTAGACTACTCCATTAAGAACATCATCTTTAGGAATCATCACTATCTCATCAACTATGGGGTACTTCAATATTATCATCATAATTTTATAACATCATTAATCGTACATAATCATAATCATCATATAAGCTCATCACAATTTTATAACATCACTATCATCAATCAAACATCATCACATAAACATATGTCATACAATGCATCCATCTTTTATTATTACATCACATAAAATGTATAATCAAACACATGCACATAATATAATTCAACATCCAACATCACAACAATATCAAATACCACACCATTTTTCAAAATTAAATCAATCAACACCTTAAAAAAAATTTCTATTTAACATTTTAATCTCACAGTCTCGATATTTTCACATTAGTTGATTTATCACTCAAAGGGCTACTGCTGTACGTAGCGAGCCCCAGATGAATTGTTGGGAAATACGATTTTCCCTTTCATCTCACAGTATATTATACTCATGAATTCAAACGCTCTCTCACCCCTAATCTTATTTAGATGCTTTCTCAAACACATAAATCAATGGAAATTTTCCACAGCAACAGATCGATAACGTCCAGCGAGCGAGTCTGAATAAACGACAAGTTTACAAAATTGTTGAGACGTGACTGATAAATTATGCGGAGTATAAAATAAATGTTAAATAATTAATATTAATTTAAGGAACAAAATTGAAGCCAAAACGATGAGAAAAAAGTGCAGAAAAAGTCTCACCGACTCGTTGGAGCGCCGAATGAGTCTGACGTCAACTTCACTGAAATATACAAATGAGTAGTGCTTCTTGAAGGTTTCTACGAGAGGAATCAAAAAAAAAGTCTAACCAGTAATAATTTCTAATTAAACGGAGTCACGATCAATAAAAATGATTCCAAAAATGAATTCAGTGGCCGATTTTGTGTGGGATAAAGTTTGGGATATTTTCATAATGGCAAGGAATTGGTGGGGATGAATTTGAGGGAAAAAAGGTTTCTTATGATGGACGCGTGTATTTTCTTACTAAAGAAAAGGAAGTCTTTAAGTGCATATGGAAAGGTCCAGTTAGCAGATGTACAGGGGCATCAGTAAAATAGGCTGTAAGGCCCAACACAGGGGAGTCTAGTATGTGTGTGATCTAGGAATAGATGTGTAATGAGCAATTCGTACGTGTAGGAAAGAAAAAGTCAAACCAGTAATAGCCCGAATTAATATGCAGAAGTAGAAAATAGGAGTGTAAATAGTCGTTTGGTCCAAAATTCATTTTTTAGTATTTCTAAAAGTCCTTAATAAATAATTTATTTTACTTTTCTATAAACTTTTCTCCAAAATACTCATTTTAACATAATATTATCTATCCTTAGCATAGATAAATATAATTTTAACCAAAATCATCGTATTCAAAATAATAACTATAATTATTACTATAACATCTTTCAATGCACATAAAAATATATCATCTTTAAAGAATAGTCGAAATGATAAAATAAATAAATATAACATCAACAATTTATATTATTTACTAATTAAAAATAAATATGTGCAACTATATAAAATTAAACAAAATCAATGTTAAAATTACTAATATATCAAGATAACTTTTGGAAAATAAATAATTAAAAGAAAATATATTTATATATACTTAAATATAAATATGTGTACATTTAAAATTAGTCAAACATACAAGAAAATATCATATTAACTGCAAACACACGTATACATGTAGAGTCCCCTAAAATCTTATTCTTTTAAATATCTATACTAAAATACTATTATTTATAGAAAAATATATAAAATATATAAAATAATAAAATATAATATTTGTTATTTATATCACTTATTTAGTCAAATATATACAAAATTAACATATCATAGAAAACTCTCATATAACGAAAGTTAGTCACAAGATTTATCCACATATATTCTAAAATAGTTTTAATACCAAATTAATTATCTAAAATCATATTTCATTAAGAAAATATTTATTATAAAATTTAGAGTGTTACTACAATAACAAAAGAAATGACACTTATATTAATATGAAACAACAATCAAAATAAAGAAATATATAATTATCTTACTTTTTAAACACATCCAACTACTGTAAATACTATACACTAACTTTGAACACTTAAAACACTTTAAAACACCTAAAACACAAACATTATCATATTGACATAATCATATACACATCTAAATAACTAAACCAATTATTTGGCACAATGATTCTACATTTATTTCACAACTCACACGATGATTTCAATATGAGTTTGACTAATTCAAATTTGTCAATTTATTTTAATTATTCCTTATCACTTATCACAAAGTTAGACAAAAAATTTTGAAGTAGCAGATAAAATAAGTAACTAATTATTAGAAGGTAGTATAACATTGTAATATTCTAAAAGTTAAATTATGCATTTAAATTATTATGTAAGTATGACTCACCATTTCGCAAAATAAAACCATTTATTTATTTTTGGGACATAATTCAAAACTTTCCTTTATTTTTTCTTTTAATAAATAACACGTTTTTTATAAAACTATTCATAAAATCAATAAGATTCATAAAGTTTAACTCATACCTTAACCACTAGAAATACCCTTTTCAAATATTTAATCACTCTTTCAATTTATTATTTTCAACTTATATTTTAAAAGAAAATTAGACCATATATATAAAAGATGTAAAGAATTATGGCCTCTATTTTAGACTAAACAGTTATATGAATTGTCTTTAATAATTTTCCAATATTATTTATCAAGATAACAATGACAATTTATAGCATTTATTCAGGAACAAGATTTATAAATGCATGTATTATCAATATACGAATGCAGATTAAATGCTTATTCAAAATCTCAATCAAGATAGAAATTCACATACAAACAATCAAGATTAAGCATTCATTAAACATCAAAAGATAAAGAGAAGGGATAAGAAAACAGTGCACCGGGATTTATACTGGTTCGGTTATCTAAAAGATAACCTACATCCAGTCCTGAAATCTAAACCAGATTTCAGCCTTTCCAATAGAATGATTTGAGTATCGTTTTTACAGATTGTCCAGCTCTAACATAGCCTATCTATCCAACTCCCTCTCTTCTATTTCCAAGCCACCTTATCCCTAGAGTTAATCGCCAAACTCAACGAGATGAAGATGAAAATTCTTCTTGATGAACAACCACACCAATGAAGATAGTTACCAGCATACACAGCTGGATTTCCAGAACATTCTTTACAACAGTTTTTACAAAAAAGATTACAAGATGACTAATAAGGACTCAATCACAATATGACTTTCACACAAAAGGAATTTGCCAAACGAATACTTTGTGTGTTGTTACAATTATTTCCCTCAAAGTGTGTTTACTGGTTTCAGTGTTATGAAACGTGTTCTCAATAATTATTTCAAGTGTGTGTCTTAGTTATGAAGAATGTGATTTGAGTCAGCTTATATATGTTAAGAAAAACAACAGTTAAATCGATTGTTCAATCGATTTTATAAAACTTTAAAACCAGCATAATCGATTGTCCAATTGATTATCGCGTTCTTGTTTTTCTTGAATCTTGAAAACATAAGAATGAGTCGATTTTCCAATCGATTCTTTTAATGCACAAATCAGAAACTGAAGCTAAGTTCATATCTGAATCGATTGGGTAATCGATTATAAGTGTTTTGTTCAAACAACGAGATCAAAACAATCGATTACTCAGTCGACTCATATACATTCACATAATCGATTTGGCAATGGGCTGTAACTCAAACAATTACTCCAATCGATTTGTCAATCGATTGGACTGAACACAGTGACTCCAATATTTCGCACCAATCGATTCGTCAATCGATTTTCCTGGTCACAATGATTCAGCTGTTTAATTCCAATCGATTTACCAATCGATTCGAATTGTTACAGTGGCTTAGCTATTTAGAAAACATTGATGTGCCAATCGACTAGGAACATGTTTCTGATATATGATTCAGCATTTCATATTTTCCAATTGATTACCTAATCGATTAGTATATACCTTGCAGGTTAAGAAACTAATTTCAATTGATTGTCCAATCACTTTGATTCATCATAGAGGATAAGTCTGATAAAAAACTTTTTCACAATCAATTTGCCAATCGATTGATTCAGAAAGTGGTTGGTTCTGTGACTCACAAACTCGATTACTCAATTGATGTCCCAATCGATTGATTGATTAAAAAGGCCAAGTCTGATGAAAAAGAGTTTTCTGAATCGATTTGCCAATCGATTAGCAGAGTACTAGCTTGGCTCTGTGAATTACAAAATCGATTTCTCAATTGACGTCCTAATCGATTGTCCAATGGATTGGTTTAAACCCAGAGTTCAGGTTTCACTAAATCCCTTTAAGTAATCGATTTCCCAATCGATGTACTTAGTGAAAACTCTAATTCTGAGTCAAGCAATCGATTGCACAATGGATTCATCAATTGACTTACTAATCGATTTGTTTACTTGTTTATTTTAAGATTTCATTTTTACTTTGGCAAATTCTTAAGTATGAAACCATAGTGGTAAGTCTACTTAACAAACACTATGACCACTATTAACATTAGACAGATTTGCATCTTTCCTCAAGCACATCCTCCAATTTTGCTTGACTCCTTGTGTTCCAAGCTTTTGTCCAAGTGTATAGTGTTTGGTTGTTTTTCCTGAAATGTTACTCAGTTTAAACTGTTAGTTTTATCAAATGATGTATGAACATTGTATGTTTGTTAATTATGTCAAACTCATGATCAAGAGGACTTATGTCTAACAAAAGAGAGAGAAATTTCGAACACATCAAAACTTCAAAAATAGTTCCAATTTATTTACTTATTTTCTCAATATTATTACTATAACAAATCTTCTAGATTTTCCTAAAAACAAAACATACTAAAACTTGGAATAGACCCTTGACTACTCTAATTTTTAAATAAAATCATAATAATATTTTTTCTCCAATTTGATGAATCAAGATAATTCCAACACAATTGAATTCTTTAAAATAAATCAACTACAATTCAAACATAAAATATTTTTTGTTTCTCCTTTTATAGAATAAATAAACTTAACTCATTTACAATTCGTCTTGTAAAAAGTCTAACTTTAAAATTCAATCAACTTCGAATATTCAAGAATTACACTACAAACAAATTGACTTATCTTGAAACACAAAGTTTGTCACTAAAAGCAAAAATTTGTAGGTTAAAGTCAATAATACTTTGAGTGACACTCAAATTTACTGTCAACTTTAAGGGGGCGTCCTGTTACACTTTGAGGATTGTCACTAAATGTTCTGAAGATTGTCACTAAAAGTTTTTTATTTCTACCTACAATAATGACTATCACTATAAACTAGATAAATATAAATAACGAATGGTCTATTTCTAAGGTATTGTCTGTCACTAAAAACTAGAAAAATTCCTACTATATTGTCTATCACTAAATAATAAATAAATAAAAATAAATAAATAATTGATCTATTCCTACGGTATTGTCTGTATTAAAATGTATTATTATTTATTAAATTAAATTTATTTTATTTTATCTCCTACTAATTGTGATTCAAAATTATTAATATCACTAAATTTATTTTTATTAACTAATTCCATTGAAACATACAATAAAATATAATTTAATTTTACTAATTCCATTAAAACATACAATAAATAGTTATTTTGCTTTAAAAGATTCAGTAAACTTTCAACATAAGTCAGAATGAGTTTCATAACATTTATTATAATAATCACCATCTTAACATTTATTATAACTGCAAACTAATTTCACGAAGAACAATCATCATCTTCGTAAACAAAATATTTAGTAAATACTCCAAAAAGTTTTGGATATGGATATAAAAAGTAAATATTGGAAAAGGGAATCCAAATCCAACAAAAACACCAAGTAAGTTGGCTTTATGCTAGACCTTAAATAATTTCTCTGAGCTCTCTAGTGTGGTTTCTTAGACATTCTGTAAATAGCAGAATTTTACAACAGAGAATCAAAACACCTTTGACAGCTTTTGTGCATCAATTACAACCATATAAGAATAGGGAGTAGAACTCAACCAGTATACAAACATAAATATATTAACGCAAGTTTGAACAAATCTTGTCCAAGATTGATATTAAAAAGTTTTCACATCTTGAGAAATCAGCATACGAGGTTCATTGGAATTTGGAACAAAATCCAAATGTAATATAACTATAGGTATTCAAATTGTGAACTTATATAGCCAAAATCATTTACATGATAAATTTTTTAAAACAATAGTGCCCAGCAAGAAATATCACTAACAATAGTGCGGAGCGAACATGATAAATTTTGGGAAAATCACTAAACAAGAAATTCATGTAAAATTCTTTAGTTTGGGAAAATTAAACCACGTAACAGGTATAGACGAAATGAGAATCATGTAGTGATTAAGTTATATAAAAATTATCCGAATTTGACGACCTAAAGTAGTTCCTCCACTGATCCAGTGACTATAACTTCACTTTCATTCTCAACAGCAACAAAAAATTCACAACCCCAAATCAATCCTTCAACAACTAGATCTAAATATAGAATCAAAGACTGAACACTAACCCTTCTTCATCCTTGATGCTTCAAGTTTTTCAAAGTGTCTCTAAGATTAGAGAGTTGAATTTCTCATATTTTATAATCCATAAAATCTCATAAATTAAGAAAGGGAAATAGCATAATAGGTTCACTATATCTCAAGTGCTTCATATAAAGAACTAACAATAAGGGTATGATGAGTACAATGAAAAAAAGAATTAGAGACTTGGCAGCCTAAAAATAATAACAAAATTAGATTAAGACATTCTAGGTGTTCTAGAAAACAATATAAACCAACTAACAATTAGGGAGTGTTTATTATTCTCACAATGCTTTGAAATCTATTTTATTCACTTGATGCTAATCAGAATCATAACCAAATGATCTAAAATCAGAAAAGCTAATGCTGGATTCAAAATTAAAATAGCTATAATTAGAGCAGGATTTAGAATCGAAAGAGCAGAAAACAAAAACCAAATATAAAACAATGAGCATATCAAAATAATGCAGAGATGGTCGACCAAAATTTTAATAAATACCATAAAATTTGAAAACCCAATTAAGAAAATAATACACACAAGATTGCAATGAAGTTTCGTAATTTTAGTCTGTCATACTTCCTGATTATGTCATAATTTTATGTCACTTAGAATCGAAACAAATTTTTAGAGTAAACCAGAAAGCATCAATTCAATGATTTCAAGATGATTAAGAGTTACTTTTAAAGTAATGCAAAATCAATAACTAAACTAGTGCTTTAAAGCATCAATTAAGCTTAAATATAGTTAAATAATACAATCACTATAGAAAGTTATAAAGATGCAATCATGGAAAATAGGGAAATGAGTTACTTTTATTCTCTTTTGAGAGATAACAAGGCGAAGATGAAAATTCATACCAAACTAACCAAGTCACGAAGAGGTAGAAGTGTTGCATTTCTCGCAAGATGCATAAATCCTAATCGATGCAGAGGTTAAGTTGCGAGAATAGGGGAAAAGTCTTGCAACCAAGAAAACCCCTAATTGATGTTCACTCACCAACACTATTTTTCCTCTTTTTCATTTAGAAATGAGGTTAAGCGAGAGAGAAGAATGGGTTCTTGCAATAAAGAAGATAGGTTCTTGCAAGATAGAAGAGAGCATTATGTGAATTGATTGTTTTGTGCAAAGGAGAAAAAACAATTTGCTAATGAGAGAGTTTGTGTAACGGAGAAATCGCTGAGTTTGTGTATCACAAATGAAGAAATCCCATTGAAGGAATTTGTTGAAGATGGAATCGGAAAAATAGGGAATTGAAATCAAGAAAAGCTTTAATGATTTCTAAGATAAAATAGGGAATTCAAATTGAGAAGACCTTTTGAGCAAATTTGAGAAGCAAATTTAAGAAGGAAATAGAATGAGAAGAGAAACAATGGGAAAATAATTATGAGATATAAATGGGAAAGAAAGAGAATAAACGAGAATAAGTTATCACATAAATTTTTTAGTTTTTTTTTAAGTTATCACATAAATGAGAATAGGTGACACCATATCTGTAGCTAAAAGTAACTATAGTGACAAATAAAGAGATATCACTAAAAATTGAGTGTCACAATAGATTTATTTTTGTAGCGTTAATATTACTAATAATATGAATTTCATACTATTTCAAAAGTAATGACGAATGTCCAAAATTAATTTTAAAAGCAATATCAAAACTTTAATCATCAAGATACAACCCTCAATACTTTCAAGTGATTTAAAATTAAAATACACATTTTAAAAGCCACTATCATCAACATTTTCAAGTGATTTTCACTTATGATAAAATCAAATTATGTGCCCATATAAAAACTGAATGTTTAAGTTTTATAAATATTTTTCAAGACAAGATAGTTAATTGACAACAACATATACAACATTATCTTAAAACCAAAAACACTAGTAATAACAACAATTGAAACAGCCCTTTTTTTTTAAAATCAAAAATCGAATTTCAAAAATGAAGGAATAAAGGAATAAACACTCTTGGATAAATATTTAAGTCGTAACACAACGACAAAAGTCAAAAGTATTTACAAGCAGCAGAATAGTTTTTGAAATACAAATGTAAAGTATTTACACATCAAAAAGTGGTACATGAAACCCATCAAAATAAAATGTCAAGCTGACAATATTGGTATAGGTATAGTCTTCCAAATTAAATTAAACACAACCCAAAAAGAAAGACATCTAGTCCCTATACGTCAACCTAATATGATCATTCTACAAAAAACTATACATCACGGGTTATCTTCACGTGCCCCGCAAGATCCTCCTAACATAGCTCCATTCAGGTGTGTCCAACTACCTTTCCATATATAGGGTACTAACCGGTACGATGGTCCTAGTTCTCAAACAATCACACTTAGCAATTATAGCACAATCACCATGACAACTTGTGTTTCAAAAAGGTCTTACAATCAGTCACACTTACACACAAATCCAAAACATTCACAGTTAGAAATTATGGCAAAACCACAACAACCACTTTATGCAATGCATATATGTCAAAATGCATGGAGTCGGAATTCCAAACAAAAACCCTCCTCGAAGGGGCGTAAATCATAATTGTATCGCCTATCACAGGCCTTATACTAATTATCAAGGTGCCACCCATCACAGGCCTGCACGATTTAAAAAATTGTCGCCTATTAGAGGCCTTACACTATTTTCTAGAGTGCAATCGCTCACAAATCAGCACAACGCGATAATCCCAGTAAGGATAAGATGAACCAACAAATCACATAGAGTCATCTCGTGGCCCATCCGGTCACCACTATCACCATAGCCCAGCCAGTCGCAATGTACAATGAAATGCATGAGCATACTCTGACTCTATCCATGACAATCATTAAATAAATGTAGATATTAAAAGATTTCTCATTTTTAATACTCATTTAACTCTAACAATTTTCATTATAATCATTAAGTAAACGCATATATTGAAAGATTCCCTATTTTTAATAATCATATAACTCTAATGCTTTTCAAATTCCACGCAGAGCATACTTAGACATATTCTCAAACTCAACCCACAATTCACATCAAATCACATCAATTCTTTTTTCCACAAAATCCACCGAAACACATCTCACAATTTATAATATTAACTATGAACACATCAAACACAATAACCACAAATCATCACAACCCACCACTCAAACATATCAAATTTCATTTCCTCAAAACCACACATAAATGATTTAAATTCATTTTCCACAAAACACTCATCAATATCACCAAAAACCCAACTCTAAATTTTCACCCATAAAAGCAATAAATTCATTTTCCCCAAATCTACACTTCAAAAACAACAAAATTATTATCCACACAACCACAGATAAGACCCTAAATGCAAACTATAAGTGTGGAAGGAGCCCTTACCTTAACGATAGCTCTAATACGCGATTACGGTACCGTAATTAATTCCGGTAAATCTCTACTCACGACGTCGCTTCCAAAGTTAGTTCACTAGCACCGTAGCATGGAGGTGAACAATTTTCCCTTCTATCACTTCTTGAAACGAAGCTTAGATCTAGAAAAAAAATGAAGGTTTCTATTTGTGGGTTTTGGTTATTAGTGAACAGAGAGGAGAAGAAGAAGAATCTCGAGAAGGAGGAAAATGTTGTGTTTTCCTTCAGTTTTCTGTTTCTTCCTTTTCCTTCCTTTCTATTTCCTTCCAAAAATATATATATATTTATATATTTATATATATATATATATATTTATATTATAACTTAACAAATATCTAAAAATATCTAGATATTTATTAAAATTACCATTTCTCCTATCACTTCTCAAACCACTTTTTGTTAAAAATATCAACTCTTGTCGCAACTCAATTAACAGATACAATTTTCAACAACCCAATATATTTTTAACAGAACTGTCCAGAATTAAATTCTTCGTAACCTAAATAAATTATTCTTCGACAAAAGATTCACCGTACTTAATCTTATTTATTTATCGACGAATAATTTTAATTAGGGCGTCAAAAGATATTTTTGGCCATTAAACTCACAAAATATTAATAACTTGCCCAAAGAGCCTCAGAGTGCAATACAAAAATATACTAAAATACATAAACTATAACTTAAACTATGGGTCTTACATTACTACCC
>JBBPBS010000330.1:1083582-1103433 GCA_037974835.1 Cicer judaicum
ATAATAATAATATATTATACAGAAATAAATATTTCAATCAATTAGTTATTAGATGAACCATTTTAAAAAAAAAAATTCCACATACTAAATATTTTAAAAAGATTAAAGTCAAAACTAAGCCTTAAAACATAATATCAAAAAAAGTAAACTCATACTTTAAACTCTGAATATACTAAATAGCTTCAAAGAAAAATTAAAATCACTAATAACATATATTAATTGATTAGTTTACTAGTGAAACAACTTAATAAAATTTGAAGAAATCAAAGTGAATTCTCCACACAAACACCAATAGGTAAAGTCTATCAATTCAATAATTAGGATTACCTCGATGAAATAAATAAATTGAAACATATGACTAGTAAAAATAAAAATAAAATAACAATTATTATGTAACTATCCACTATATCAAGAGAGTAGAAAAACATAGTTAGAAACACAAGCACAAGTACAGTTAATAGATAATTAACTTAATCATGTCAACAATTCAAATTATCTCAAATTTTAACAAATAATTTCATAGTTTATTTAATCACTTAGGTAGGAACTTATAATCGTAATGCAATTAGAGTAAGAAAACAAAAAATAGTTAATTAGCAACTTCAAAAATATATATAATAATACAAAAGCATATATAATATAACACTATAATATAATAGGGGAAGAAAACATACTAGTGAAAATAATTAATACACAAGAAAACACAACTGATACGATTGGCATTGGACTAACACTAAACTCACACTAGACCCACTTTGTCTGATTGGACATATTTGCTATGTTACTACTACTGTGACACTTAAACCCCAAAATAAACATATATAATAATTTATACTAGATTTATTTAGCAAAATTCGCAACGGATAAAGAAAATATGTTCACAAGAAAATAAAAACTTTTGTAACTAATTTCGAATATCAAATTTCTCAAAGTACACATGAAACTATTCAAACTTTATTCGTCAGTTAAAAAAGTTTAATCTAAATCTACTTGATTTAACTATAATTTCTTAATTTAATTCCAAAAACATACTAATACTAAATTTATGATATAAAAATTCGCTGGTAATTAAATATGTAAAATACAAAGTAAAAATATTTTATTCGCAGTATCACATATCAGAGTAGGGTTCCTCCCAAATTTGAACTTTAAGACTCATTAACATGTAATAACTGCGATTTCATAAATGCATGGTCAAGTCAGTCAAACACAGACAACGAATGAGGTGTGTATTGAAATCTAGTGGATAGTATAGTACAGATAAGAAAAACACAAAATTGATCATATATAAATTATATCATTTCACAATCATTCTTCAAAGAAAAACATCACATTATAAAGTCAAAAATAATCAAAGAAAACCAATACATTTCACTATAACATCAAATACCTATATGAAGACAAAATAATCTCTCTACTTCAAAAATTGGCACCAACGTCAAATATTCTCAACATCTGTTTTCTCCTCTCGTTAGCATAGACTACTCCATTAAGGGCATCATCTTGAGCACAAGTTGGAATCATCACTTTTTCATCAATTATTTTAATCAATTATAGGGTACTTCAATATTCTCATTATAATTTTATAACATCATTAATCATACATAATCATGATCATCATATAAATTGATCACAAATTTATAACATCAGTATCATCAATAAAAACGTCATCATTATCATCATATAAACTTATGTCATACAATGCATTCATGTTTTATTATCACATCACATAAATTTTTCCAATCAAACATATACACATAATTTCATTCGACATCCAATATCACAATAATATCAAATATCGAATATCACAAAATTATAAAAAATTAAATGAATCAACACCTTATAAATATTTCTATTTAATATTTTAATGTCACAACCCTCTTATTTTCACATTAATTTATCTCTCAAAGGACTATTATTGTACATAGTGAGCCACAGATGAATAGTTGAAAAATACGACTTTCCCGTTCATCTCACAGTATATTATACTCATGAATTCAAACAATCTCACACCTCTTACCTTATGTAGACGCTTTCTCAAACAAAGAAATTAATATAAGTTTTCAACAAAAACTATAGATCGACAACGTACAACGAGCGAATTCGAATAAATGACGAGCTCACAAAATAGGCAAGACGTGATTGATAAATTATGTGGAGCATATAAAAATAAATGGTAAATAATTAATAACAATTTTAGGAACAAAAATGGGGTAAAAACGAAGAGAAAAAACTGTAGACAAAGTCTTACCAACTCGTCGGAGCGCCGAAAGGGTCCGTCCTCAACTTCATCGAATGAGTAGTGCTTCTTGAAAGTTTCAACGTGAGGAATCCAAAAATTGAAGAAATTAACATAGCAACAACTGAAAAAATTGATGCCAAAAATGGATTCAGCGACCAATTTTATGCGGTATAGAGCTTGTGATCAATTCAAATGGAAAATAATTGGTGGGAGTTAATTTGAGAGAAAAATGGTTTGCAACAATTTGGTTGTGTTTGTTTTTGTTTGTAATTGCTGATGGAGTGGTGCAGATAGCAGATGTGCAAGTATAAGAGTAAAATATTCTATAAACTCCAACACAGGGTAGTCAAGTCTGAGGCAGAAGTGGGGGTGTAATGAGTAACTCGCATGTGTACGAAATAAAAGCCCAACCAAAAATAGTGCAAATTAATATACAAAAATAGAAAATAGGGAGTATAAATAGTGGTTTCAAAATCTCCTTAATAAATAAATAATTTATTTTACCGATCCTCACTAGAAACTATAACATTTTTCAAAATAATCACTTAAAAATACATCATTTTTATAAAATAGTCAAAATGAAAAAATAAATAAATATAACATCAATAATTTATATTAATTACTAAATTAAAATAAATATGTAAAAAATCATCCTACTATAGCAACTATATAAATAAATAAATAAAAAATTAATACTAAAATTATTAATATCTCAAGATAATTATTTATAAAATAAATAATTAAAATAATATATATTTATAAATAATTAAATATAATTAATTACACATTTAACATCAATCAAACATATAAAATAATATCCCATTAACTACGAAACGCACATATATAGATAGAATTGTCTTCAATCTTATTTTTTAAAATATGTACACCAAACAAAATAATAAATTTGAAACAAGCAACCTCGACAGCCTCAAAAAAAGAACTTACCGAATATGGAACGGGTCTTGGAAAGCTCCAATCCCAAACAAAATAATAAATTTAATTTAGAGACTAGTGAAGAATATCCTACCTACAAGAGTTAACCTCCACAAGAAAGGTATCTCCTTCGAATTCACTGCCTTTTTTAGACTCATTCTCTTCTCTTCCCACTTTGGTTCCCACATCCCAATTGATATTGGCCTTTATGGTTGGATTCTAAGTTGGCTTATTGGCCAAGATATATTGGGAATCCAACTATTTTGCATTATTTTGTGGAATGTCTGGACTAGTCGAAACCAATTCGTCTTCAATGTAACCCAATTGGGTCGCGAATAGGGGATACAAGATTTAATAGTTTGTATAGATGCAAGAATTATGATGGACTGCATAGGAGAAAAAAAAAATGATTGGCTCTATTGAAATTGTAGCACAAGACTGCAGATAGCTTATGTTGGGTTTTGCTTAAGTTATTGTTCAGCATGTTATGCATGGAAACATTGCTGAAGCTCCCAATCTAGTATCCATTTCAAAAAAAATTAGGAATATAACTTGGGCTACTTCTCGATGTTATGTTTTTTTGGTTTTGGCTGATAATATCGCTACAGTTTATATTGACAACGGTTGTTTTCATGCCCTTTTCAAATGAAAGTTGTTCAATTTTTTAAAAAAAATATATATAAAAAGATCAACAATATTAAAATAGTTTACAAGGGTTTAGCGAAATCAAAATATACTATTGCTTATTTTCAGCATTTGAAATTTTAAAATTGGGAATTCTAAAAATGATCAATAACTGATTCCATAAAATGGTACTAATAGGTTTGCGAAATCAAAATAATATTTTTTATTTTCACATATACAATAATTGATATATCTGAGTAAATGATGATGGTTATTTGAATGCTAAAAAAAAGGAATAACAATCAGTGATTTATTAAAGAAGAAAATATTTATGGAAATTTTTTTCTGTAATAACCAAATTATCCTATTATAATTATTGATTGCGATATAATTGTCACTTTCTTAATAGCAATTTAGATAAAACTAAGTTATCTAGAATTTTATTTGTAGGACTAAATTTTTTTTATTTTTATCATAAATCAAGTTGGGTCTTATATTTATCCAACATTCTAACTCAGGCACAAGGTTTGAGCATTTGCTTTTATATTATTGCTTTCCAGCATTCCATATTTGCTTGATTGAAAAAGTGTATGGACTTAATTTAAGCGATTTTTTTTTACTAATGTAATTAAAACTTTAAGATGTTTTCTTTTATAAAATTACGCCATTTTTTTAACATAAAAATTTAAGCAATTAAAACTTTAAAAAAAAATAATAATACATCGTTACAATCATATACACTTGTATTTATAATAAACCGGTATTGTTAGATTAAAAATTAAGACCTACAATCAGTTTATGGAAATCACTCCAAGTATAAGATATTCTAATTAGAAAGATGCAAAAACTAGATAGAAAATAAATTTCAGCTACAAATTTTTTATCTCCACACATTCTACAAAGTTCTAGATTTTTCAGCATTAATATAATTTTCTTATGCTACCAAACACATTAACTACTAGACCATTGACACGTCCAGCATTGTCTTTCCCTTTTCATCTAATACATATTTGCCTCCAGTGGCGGATCTTGCTCAAAATATTGGGGGGAGCCACAAATATTAACTAAAAGATTATAATTGAAATTCATAAAAGTTATATAATTTTATCAAAGATTCAACATAATATCAATACACAGTAAAAATGTAATATGTGAAAAGAAACGTTTACATTGAATTAAAGTTGTGCCCTTCGTTCTCCTAAAGCCTTGAAATCATTGATAATTGAATCAGAACTAAAGGTTTCAACTATTTCTTTTTCAATATAAAGCATCATATTGTCAGCAAGAAATTCATCCTCCATCTTGTTACGCAGTCTTGTCTTGATAATCTTCATTGCTGAAAATGATCTTTCTGTAGTAGCTGTAGAAATTGGAAGAGTTAAGATAAGACGAATTAATCGATCAATCAAATAATATGTATCTGCCTTCCCTGTTTTTTTTAGAGCTTCACATAACTCAGACATAGTTGACAAGCTATTCATATCTGGATTACTAACAACGTCAAGAATAAAGTGCTTCAATTGAATCTCAAATTAATTTTATCTTGATAATTAAAATCCACAGGATAAAATTCATTTACAAGAGCACATATATTATCCATATCAAATGCTTTGTAAATATCTTTAGGAACCAAACTATTACTTAGACTCAAAAGCTCCATTGTTTGCGCACAAAATCTGTGATTCAATTCCTGCAATTGTTGATCAATTGTAACACAAAAGAGATTCACTCTATATTGTTGACCCACTGTGATGTGATCATGTTGATGACGAGCGCGTCCTTCGCGCTCTATATAAATAGCATTACAATCGGGGGAATCAATATCATGCTGCTCACAAAATAATATCACATTTTTCAATAAATCATCCCAACCATCATCTCACAACTTCTGAATTAATATTTTTGTATTATCGACCAATTGCATTGCATTAAGTATATCTTGAGATTTATGTTGTAAAGCTTGACAAAGATGATCTGTAATTCCCATAATCTCTTTCATCATGTGCAAAATCAATATAAACTCAAATGATTTCATAAACTTATGAGCAGCATTAGCATTACCTCGTGTAGAATAACCTGTTCCATTTCTTCTAATATCTTGAAGAACTGCACAAGTTGGATTATACAATTTTATCATACTACAAACAGAAGAAAAATGTGAGCTCCAACGAGTATCGCTAGCTCGTTTCAAATTGCAAATCTGATTTTGTCCACTACCACTTTCAAGTTCACCAATCTCCAACAAAGTTGAAATCTTCTCTAATATGACACTTTGCAATTCATCATGTCGCTTACTAGAAGAACACAAAATATTGATGATAAAAGTTAAGTGTGAAAAGAAATCATGAATAGGAAAAACTTCTCTAGAAGCAGTAACCAAAGCAAGCTGTAATCTATGTGCAAAACAATGTATATAATAAGCATAAGGACAATCTTTGAGAAATAATGCTTGTAATCCATTCCACTCCCCTCTCATATTACTAGCACCATCATACCCTTGTCCACGGATATTTAAAACATCAAGACCATACCGAGAAAGAACATCACAAATGGCTTTTTTAAGAGTGATCGTCATAGTGTCTTTAACATGCACAAGACCAAAAAAACGTTCTTGTATCAATCCATTTTTATCCACAAACCTCAAAATAATAGCCATTTGCTCCCTTAAAGATTCATCACGTGATTCATCAACAATTATGCAAAATTTAGAATCCCCAATCTCTTCTCGAATATAGCTTTTCACTTTACTAGACATGATATGCAAAATTTCCTTTTGAATTTTAGGAGAGGAATACTTTGAATTATATGGAGCATTCTCTCGCACTACTTTTGCAAGTTCATCATTGTATGATACTAAGAGTTTGATCATTTCAAGAAAGTTACCTCTATTTTTTGATCCTAGTGATTCGTCGCGGCCACGAAATGCACAAGCTTGAAATGTGAGCCAACGAATTGAATCAATAGAGCTTTTAAGACGAAGTCTATTTTTGCTGATGAGATCGGCACTCTGCATATTAAAGCCATTTATGATGTACATAGATTGATTGCACAAGTCTTGACATGCTTTCATTGCATTATTGTGAAACGAACAAGGACTCTCTCCAATATGTTTAAGAATAGCACAATGCTTTCCGGCATTGACCTTTCTCCATGCTTTAAATCCTTTGCTAGTGAAGACGTCATAGGTAGGGTTCCCACTTGGTTTTGTACTAAACAAGTAACAAAATAAACAATAAGCAGCATCATTAGTCGGAGAGTACTCTAGCCTTGAAGGGAACATTTTGAACCAAGATGCTTGAAATCGTCTTGGATGCTTGTCTCCATTTAGGGGATATTTTTCAATTACACATTGATAGGGACCCCAATTAAGATAGGCTCTTCTAACTTCATCTCTTTGATTCACCGAGTATTCCCAAATTTGGAGACGTTTTCCAGAGTCACGTTCTAAACAATTGACATCAAATTTATTCGCCGTGATTTTTTGAATCTTACAAGGCTGCTCATCTGGTTAAACTGTTTGATCACTAGAAGGATGCTCATCTGGTTGAACTGTTTGATCACTAGAAGGATGCTTTTCAGGTGTTGATGTTGAAGCTTTGCAATTTTCAACTTTGTCGGAAACTTTCTTCTTGAAAAATGCATCAATTTTCTTATGTTTAAACATTGTTTTACTCCTAAAAAAATACACAAATTAATTAAAATAATTCACAAATTAACTAAAATACACAACACAAAATATCAAACATGAGATATATAAAACAAAGAGATTCATGTAGGAAAGGAAATATATTTGCAAATTGCAATTATATGGTAGTATAGTATGGTATAAAATAAAACATCAACTATAGTTTGATTCATTACCTAGTGTTAATAATAAATTATGCTATAAAGTAAATAAGAATCAAGCATGATTTAAAAAAATTATATGAATATGTCAAACTCAGATAAAAGACAAACCACATTATATTACATATATTGTATAATAAAAATAATATACAACAATAATAATGAAGTTATATGTGGGGAGCTTTTGTTTCAAATATGAATTATATACATAATGAACTAATGAAGTTAATTGTATTTTCATAATGAACTAATGAATTATATAATAACAAGACTTGTGCATTAATGTTTGATTAACTTTTGTTTCATGATAGTTTAAAAATATATGCCAATATTTTGAAGATAAATTTTAAATCTGAGATATAAAGTAGCAATAAATTTAAGTTGATTACTTACCAAAAAGCTACGTTGATACTTGATAGGGAGAGTTCAAGTGAAGAGAAGAAGTAGCAGAGAGCAATATGAACTAATTACGGATAGAATAGGAGGGAGAAGGAGGGAGGGACACGAGAGATGAGAAATTGAAAAGGCGGATGTTAGTTTCTCAAATCCATAAAGGTTTGAAGGATATTTTAGTAATTATTATTATTATTTTAATAAATAGAGAGGGAGGGAGCCGCATGAGAAATTGAAAAGGTTAATTTCTTAAAACCACAAAGGTTTGAGAGATATTTTTGTAATTGTCACTATTAATTTAATAATCTATTTTTATTACCTATATAAATTATTATTTTTTTTAATATAGGGATACCATGACACCTGCCCGCTCCTTAAAAGATCCGCAGCTGTTTGCCTCATTTTAATAGTTACTTCATCTTATTCTAAATAAGTGTTATGCTAGGTTCCAAAAAATGCATTAATCAACGTTTTTCATTTCCACTAGTTGTATTTTAATTTAATGTTACTATTGCAGTTCTTCTTCCAAATATGGAACTAACTCAACAAGACTTATTAGATTCAAAGGTACATCTATTTAAGTTTTAACCATGTACTCACAATTATATGGAATAATTCATAATTACTTGATTATATATTATATGTTATATATATTGATCAACAAATTTGTTTATATATAGATTCACGACGTAGCTACGGCAAAACCATATGACTCTATATTGAAATTTATAAAATCTACAAGCTTTCCAAACCGAGCATCATTTCCACCTGGCTTTTTGTTTGGAGCTGGATCTTCAGCCCTTCAGGTACATTGTGAAAAAAATGATATATAAATAAACGATCTTGTCAAAAAATTGAAGATATAAATGCATATTCATATTACCAAATCTACCGTGGCATTAAAAGCTACTATCACAAATATCATATAAAACAAATTTGACATTAATCTGAAATCATTTGTTATGTCAATGAGATGTATCAACAATGTTTTTTTTTTAATACAAAATCATATATAAGACGTTAGTTTTGAATCATATAAAAAATATATTAAATAATTTAAGATTTTAATAAAATTTTATACGCAGAATCTATGTGATAATATCTTTTGATATGATAATAGATTTTGTAATATGGGAATGCGTTAAATAATTATGAAAGGTATCATAATTTATATTTAACACTATGGTTGGATTGAAAATTATATTCACAAAGATCATATCTTAGAATGACATTAATCTTGATGTATTTTGTTGACATATCAAATGAGATATATCAAAATTAACTCGTTGATTAAAATTTCATAAGACGTTAATCTTAATATATTTTGTTGACATATCAAATGGATCCAGATGAATATCAAATTTTATATACATGATATATATATATATATATATATATATATATATATATATATATATTATAATAGCTTTCAATCTAACAAAGGGTTTTGTAATACATATAAGATAAAGAATTATAAGAGCAGTCATATATTAAGTTTGACATCGAGGTGTCAATTGACCATGTCCCGATATACATAATTAATTATACATATATATTAGCATACAATTATACTATAAGTTCATTTATTACGAACATGTTTTTGTTGACTTTAGATTGAAGGAGCAGGTCATGAAGGAGGAAGAGGACTTGGTCTATGGGATGATATAGTTAAACATCACCAAGGTTCAAAATATATACTTACACTTGAAAAAATTTATACTATTGAAGAAATTAAGTTCATACATTCTTTTTGTAATAGCTATATTATCTTTTAGTTATAATTAGTTTTCATGTTCTCAGTAATATATTTTTTGCTTTCTTCATAATCAGATGTATATCTAGATGTTGATAAGTTTCCCACAAAGATTGGACATTACAAGCGATATAAGGTGAGTTCACCAATTACATATTTATTTGATTGATAAATATTATTACAATTAGTATTTCGATGAGAACATAATGATAGTCCATCAATATTCAACCTTAAATCTCAATAGTTTGACGGTCTTTCCATAACCATCAAACATACCATTAATGCTCCATTTAGATATTAAAGATTGAAAACACGCAAAGTCACATGCTACTTTAGAATGAAATATTAACAAAAAATAGTAGATCAAATATTAATGTATCTAGTGAAATATTTAGTCCCGATATATGTATTAGCTTTTCTACTTTCAACTTTGTTTATATTGTATTCTAGAGAAAATTGACAGTGTATTGTAGTAATAATAAGAAGAAGAAAAATATACACCTAAAATTTTGTGTTTAATTTTTTCAATTTATTTTATTGGTTTTAATTACTATTATTTTGTAGGAGGATGTCCAACATTTAAAGAAGCTCGGAGTAAATTCTTATAGAATGTCGATCTCTTGGAGTAGAATAATGCCAGGTAATATTTTTAAACTTATACTATCTAATATTTGAAATAATAATATCAAATTATAGTACGCGAAGAGGAACTAATATAATGAAAATAATTAAATATTTAAGGGAATAATGGAATACATTCAGTAGCTTTTATGAAAGAAAATTTTAGTAACATTATTTCTTTATTTATAATTTTGTAACATTGTTTGTTAACCTCCATTTAAATTTCTTTTATAACGAATATGTTAGGAAGCTACACATTTAAATGTCTTTATTTAAATATATTATTAAAACTTGTTAGCATATTCATTCTAGAATATAGATAGATGTATATTAACAAATTCTAAATATTTAATAAGTACTTTGTTTATTAAAGAAAGTATTTTACTTTATTATTAAATAACTTCCTAACATACTCTTCGATTGACTCCGTCAAGTTTATCTTATGTGTCCTATGATTATTTGTTCTACGTTTATAGACCTATGATTTTTATTGATATTGCTATATTTATTTGGAAAATATTCATTAAACTCTATTTAATATGTAGAAGAAGATAATGTTACAATATAGTCATTTCATACAATATTCAACACCACTAATATACTTAATTTTCTTTACATTTTTAAAAACCAATTATTTAGATGGAACTTTGAAAGGAGGTATAAATAAAGAAGGGATCAATTTCTACAACAATTTGATCAACGAGTTACTAGAAAACGGTTTGAATTTAAGAGTCCAACATTCATTTTTAAATATCTTTTAAAAATATTTTTCGCTTTTCATGATCAATTTACATGTGTAGGTATTGAACCTTTTGTGACTATCCTTCACTTTGACTATCCCTTAGCTCTTCAACAGAAGTTTGATGGCTTCTTAAATCGTTCCATTGTGTAAATTCACTTTAATATCATCTCATCTAAATATTTTATTTTCATTGAAGTGTAGTGATTTACTCTTAGTCAATCAATACAAAATTATGAAATTTCACTAAACATTCTTATATTGTTTACAATAAAATCAAATTTCAGAAAACATTATAAGGATTTTAGTGAACTCTTATTCAAAACATATGGAGATCGGGTGAAACATTGGACTACAATCAATGAGGCAGAAGTCACAGCTATATATCAATATATGTACAACATTGATAATATTTCTACTGAGGCATGCCAAACTACTAGAATATGTCAACAAGCATATACTTTACTTCACAACTTCTTCATTGCACATGCTACAATGTCAAAGTTATACAGAACAAAATTCCAAGTAAGACATGTTTTGGATAATGCATGCTACTTATATAATATCAACATTAACTCAAAATATATGTAGATTAACTATTAAGATTGATAACTATGTGACATATTTATAAAAAAAAAAGGAGAAGTTTAAAGAACAAAATGTTAATTTCCATTGAATATTTTATTTAGGCAATATAAGGGGGAGAAATTGGACTTGCTATTTCTTCAGGAGGTTATGTTCCATACAGTTCAAAAGTAGAGGACGTGGCTGCTGCTCAAAGACTAATTGATTTCTATTGGGGATGGTCAGTGTTTACTTAACATATATTTCACTCACCTTTTGTCTTTTATCAATAGTTTGACTTCATGATTATTTAACCTTTTAAATCCTTTGTAAATGGTTAGTACACGATGATATACATTTTTTGTTTTGCTACATATAATTTTGACATTAATTTTGCTATATTTAATTTCGACATTCAGGCTTCTAGAGCTGGTGTTCCATGGAGATTATCCAAAAATCATGAAAAAGTTGGTGGGGAATAGACTACCCAAATTCACTAAAGAGGAGAAAAAAATGTTAAAAGGAAGCACAAACTTTATTGGGATCAATTATTATACTTCTCACTTTGCTATATATAAACCTAATAGAACCAAAGTAATTGGTGACAATTTTGATGCATTAGCTCGGTCTGAAGGTATGTTTTTGCTCAAACTAACATATATATATATATATATATATATATATATATATATATATATATTTTTAAATAATAATAATTGATATGGAAAAATATCTTCACTATATAAAATTGTAAGTGAAATAGACACCACAATTATACAAATATAATTCTACTTATATGATATGTAAGAGATATACAAGAAGTTACAATTGTTTTTTTTATAATTGCAGTTTTTAATGCTGAAGGAAAAACCCTTGGGTACAAGGTGAGAAACTATTGATAAGAATTTAGGACAATCATATTTGTTAGAGGAATTATTTTATAATTTTTGTTCAATGTTGATAATTTATAGGATCAATACGCTGGATTCTATGTCTATCCTGAAGGATTATATAATTTTTTACTTTACATTAAGAACAAGTACAAAAATCCTAAAATCTACATAACTGAAAATGGTTGGTGTTGCATTTTGATCATATTTTTCACATTATAACTTATATTTATATTGTATGCTAAAAAAAGAGATTGATTAATGTATTTGATTTGTGAAATCCTTTTTACGTAGATTGTGCATCTACAAAAATACCAAATCCATTGAAGAACGAACACCGAACTATTTACATTGCCTCACATATAAATGCTACCAAAGTAGCCATTGAGTAAGTCATTTTTCACTATCATTAGAACTCAATGGGTAATAGATATATAATGATACAATTGATAACATTTAGAATTGAAGCTATTTATTTCATTTATTAAATATGTTTGTAGATTGTACTTATGTATGATCAAATGTTGCTTTTCTAAGGTCTAGTTATTTTGTATTGTGTTATTATATCACAAAAATGTATCATACAAAATAAAACAAAATCAATAAAATATTTGTATATAATGAAATTATAACAAGTTGGATTAAAATAAAGTTTAATGAAAACACATATTTTGTATAAAATTATTTTATGTAATCATTAAATCCTATTACTATATATATGTGTTAGTTAAAATGAATTAGATTATTAGAGTATAATTTATAAACTCTTTTAAATAAATATTTATTCTTACTTAAAAATAGAATCTTTTAAATATTTATAAATATTATTCTAAATATATCTAATATCAAAAGAAGACCAAATTCTAAATGATGAAATAAACGTTTATTAGTGTGAAAGGTAGACAAGTGTGGTGTGCTTGTATAACTTCTTTTTCAAGGAATATGATCATTAATATTTTTATATGTTTACTTTGATAGTGTTGGTGTAAACGTGCGTGGTTATTTTGCGTGGGCAGCATTTGATACATTTGAGTTTCAAGGGGGTTATTCTGGAACTTGGGGACTTTATCATGTTGATTTAAATGATAGCCTTAAGCGTATACCGACAGACACTGCTAAATGGTACAAAAATTATTTGACAAAAGATTTGATTGGACTAAACTGTGAAAGTGAAGTAATTCGATAAAATGAACAAAAGGGAAAGAAACCACTTGAAATTTTATTATTTATAGTATATTGTTTGGTCAAAGATTGTGTAAAGATATTTAATTTGAAAAGTCTTTAAAAAGTCAATAACTTTGTGTATTGTAAATTTGTAGTAGTATCTACAGGGACATGTTCCCAAACCCATTTCACATGCTTGAACATTAAAAAGCCCTTCATGAAGATAATAGAAAAATAAAATGTTGCAAGAAAACTAGTAAAATAAGGAATTGAGAAAACATAGTCCACAGGAACACAAGATTTTCAACAACAAAAATTTCTAGATAAATGAAATAATATGAGACATATTAGTAACAAAAAAGTCAAGAACTCGAATTGGGAACATAAAAGAAACAAAATTTTCAACAACAACAAAAATTTCTAGATAAATGAAATAATATGAGACATATTAGTAAAAAAAAGTCAAGAACTCGAATTAGGAACACAAAAGAAATCAATTACTTAAGCCCTAAAATTGGATTTTTTTTTTAAAAGAAGAAAATAAAATAGAATGAAGAACACCATCTCTTCAAAGTAGATGACATGACTCTTGATAATATGTTGAGAAGCATAATTGAGAAAAAGAAAGAAAGAAATAATTAAAAAAATATATTAAATTATTTAAGAATTGAGCAAAGTTAATTACAATATGTTTATATGAAACATTTTATATAGTTATCCTAATTAAACTTACTAGTTAATTAATTTGTAATTAATACTAACCAAATTTACAAATTCCAACTAAATAACAAACACTTAACCATATTTAACATACAAATGTCACAAAGTTTCTTATTAAGAATTCCCTTAAAAAAATAGTTGCCACATACATGATTTACAATATATAATATGAAATGACAAGTAAATCAATGTACCTCATATAATACATGACACAAGAAAATGAAGTACTAATAAGTTTTCTATTTCACACAACAAGTATAGGCCATCAAGACCTTTTGCAATAAATTTTGATGTTTGAAAATATATTATTAACTACTTTAATAAATTGGATATCCTATCAAACCAACAAAAGGTACCAACAAAAGGTATTTTATACACTTTAACAACTGCACAATGTTTATGGGTGCAAAGCTTTATAGAGATAAAAGTATAATGTGGGACTCCTGCTACTAGAGTTGAAAATGAATTGATAAAACCATAAAAATCAATTACTCATTTATTAGTGCACCTAAAAGTAATCGATCAGAGATAAGTGACAAACAAGCCATGCCTAACATAGTGGGATGAATTAAACAAGCTCTATAGTATGCAATTCATCAAAGAATGTCCCATATTATCTTATATATTGGTATAAATTCAAGAACATTGGTAGTACAATGCATAATTTTGTAATAAAAACAACAATGTAATGCATAAATTTGTGCAATTATTTGAAAGTACTTCAAACTAACAAGGTACTAATATTTTTATTATAACAAAACCTTTCACAACACTTTTTATATAGATTTTTCTAAATCGGTTTTGCTATAAGTGATGTCATATATAGGATCATAATAATTAATCTGTAGTTTTAAGATTTGATGAAACTATGTCACTAACGATGTTCCACAAAATCACTATATTTGTAGAAATTTTTTCTAATTTTTTTAAAGTCTCCAAATATCATTAATTTCACCATTTTTTAATACACAAAAAGGATCAACAACATCCCAGACTTCAATTGCAATGGAAAACAAAAAAAAAAAAAGAAACAAACCTACTAATTGAAATGTCTAATCTAACATTGCCTAATCCAAAGATCCAGTAACATGATAACCACACAAACATGACCCAAACAAAGACCACTGAATCGTTTATGTTTAAGAACTTGTAAACTTGGTCACTGCTTTGGTACCCTCCGAGACGACATGTTTAGCCAATTACCCGGGAAGTACAAGCCGGACCGCGGTCTGAATTTCCCTAGAAGTGATTGTTGGCTTCTTGTTGTAGCGAGTGAGTCTTGAAGATTCTTGAGCAAGCTTCTCAAAAATATCGTTAATGAAACTGTTCATGATTTCCATGGCTTTGCTTGAGATCCCAATGTCAGGCTGAACTTGTTTCAGAACCTTGAAGATGTAGATGTTGTATGTTTCAACGCTCTTCTTGTTTCTCTTCTTCTTCTTCTTGTCTCCGGTGGCGGCAGCACCAACTTCTTTGGGAAGCTTATTCCTAATATATCAAAGAAAACATTAAGAAGACTTACCATGATAAGTACCAAATTCTGCAAGCTATCCATACACTAGAACAAGATATGTAAAATAGCGTTCAGCCTTTATTGATAAAGAATTATCACATAGTGAATAAAAATAAACTAGTATTTGGAACAACAAGTTTTCACACGCAACTAAACTACCAGAAACTGTCAAATTCAGTCAAAATGTCGGACAGTAAATAAAATTACCAAATTATTAGGAATCTCTCAGTACCAATCCGGATTCATTTTGCAAGACCAAAAACCTCTCCCAATTGTTCGACTTCACACTATCAAATGCATAATCCCAATATGCTAGTCTCTCACAGCTGCTAAGTTCCCACTTCAAACTCAGAGATGACGAATTTGCAAAAGCTTCTCCAGAAGCACTAATACCAGCTGCAGATATTCTCCGTGAACTACGCTCATCTTGAGCGGCCGCTCTAATAATTTCATAGTCATTTGCTGGAAAGAACAATTTAATCAAGAAACAGAAATCTAAAAAACTCTATTGTCAAAGATTAAAACATTGTGTGAAATGCCTATCTGGCTCATCCGCTATAAGTACAATAGAAGACGGAATGCTACATATCACTGGTAGCCAAGCTTCAGCTACGGAAGGCAGAGGATGATCATCCCCAACCAAATTCCCACGTCTGAAAAGCAGTTTCTGAGTCATGTGAAACAAAGGTTATTATTTTCCAACTCCTATCTCATCTTAAAAATGCTAGAGATGACTAAAAGAGAGTGAATGAAGATGAACAGCTATAGTTTGAACACCAAATAGAGGCCATAAATAAACATAACCCTATGCCATCACAAGTGTACGGGAAAAAGAAATCCCTCGAAATGCAAGCATTTTACTCCAACCAAATTAAAAAAAAAAATACACTACGCATGGGAACAAAAGAATAACAATCCCAAACTAATCAAGCTTTGTAACTTTAGACAGGTTTTGCATGTTAAATCATATATAGCATTTCATCAAAAAAATATGACCTTGTCTATGTTATCTATGGCGCAACGAATATGTAGAATTAGAATAAAATAATAATGAGATGGTGGAAGACATAAAAGAGAGGAAACCTGAAAGGTACAAAAGTGGGTGGAAGAGTTGTGTTGCATAGAACGAGCATATTCAATTGCAGAACACTGAAAACTTTCTGCCATTGACGCTAGTGATGCGGAGGCGAATTTCGACGAGGAGGACACGTCTCTGTTCCATGCTGTCTCTACCATTATTAAAATTGTCAAATTTTAAAATGAAACTTGCATTTGCAATAGCAACAAAAAATAAGTGTAGAAGTAAAACCAGTTCTACTGATAAACAATCTTAAGATTTAATGAGGAACCGGTTATTACTAGAAGCAAAGGCTTAACTTTAAAACGAAGAAGAAGAAGACGAAGAAGAAGAAAGTGGGCATGAAACTGATGATTATACAAATATTTTAGCAAAGGATTGTGGATTATTTTCTAGTTCATACATTAAGAATTCATTGTGCTTATTAATTCAAATGCATGAGACAAAAATGAAGAACCAGATTTCCATGTGGTCCTATGAGTAATTGAAAACGTCATTACCTAAAAGTGTAGAGGAAACACTAACCAATTTTTCTCCAAAATCATCAATCACAGAGCAACTGGATAGGGAATTTCACTGAATCTAAAATAGGCATTACTCAGAAGGATCATAATTCAACTTCCAATATTTAACACATTTTATGTTCCAGATTAGACTAAACTGAATAACAAAAACTCATAATACCGAAGAAAAAAATATAAAAATTAAATATCCAAAACAACGAGATACGCAAATTTCCACAAAGAAACATGTAATTTTAGGAATTATTGAATTACTATAATGATACTTGATAATTGGAAACATCATTTCCTAAACATACACAACAACAAATCGGAAATTCAAAACCCTAAGTGAAGTTAAAATCAGCTTCAACTCAAATATGACTCTAAACGAACACAAAATCAAGTGAACCACAAAATCGAATTGAAATGTATCAAGATTAATGTCGCAGACTAGCGAGAAAGTAGCATTAGTGAAAGAATCAAATACCTCAATAAATTGAAACGGTAATCGACTTAAAAAGCTGAGAAAGATTTAAGGCATGAGAATCGCAAATCAACGTAAATGAGAAGCGCTGAAGGTCCAGAATGTCGAGAAGCTCATACGCGAGAGTTACGAAGAAGACGAAGTTGAGACTGTGGTGGCGATAGCAGCGAGGTGCGACGGTGGTGGATATGGTTGAGATGCAATGGCGGCAAAGTTGAGGTTTGGTGGCGGCGAGGTTGAGAAAGTAAGGTTCTGTGATTAGGTTTGGTGGCTATGACTTTGATTATGTGATTAGTTTTTTTATTTACATTTTTCTATTTTACATTTTTTCTGTTTTAAAAAATTGAACGGACACTAATAAAATTAAACAACTTAAACTTTACCTTTTTACAACTATACATAATAATTTCATTTTTAGAATTCATACATTTAAACATTAGTACGTTTTTTTACTATTAAATTAAATCATTAATATTTAAATAAATATTATTTATTAACAAGTTTTACTGTATTTTAAATGTTAACTTTATATGTTTTATCTTTTGAAACTATTTTGAAATAAAGTAAAAATTATAATATCTAATTTAATATCATAAAAAATTATAAAATATACACATTGTATTAATGAAACAGATTTAAAATATTTATATTATGATCTACATTTGATATTAACGTTGAATTTGTCTAAATTTTTTATTTTGTTTGAAAAGCAATTTTTTTTATTTATATAAAAATTGAAACTAAAATATATTTTATTTATATAAAAATAAAAACATAGATATTTTATGCAGAGTGGGTTCGAACGTGTAGTAGATATCAACATTTCTCCCAGTCCCATAATTTTAATTTCAAGGCAAACTCACACTCAATCAAATTGGATTTTCTCCTATAAATAAAGACTTGTTCGAGTAGATACAGCTGATTATATTGTCGTCCCTAATCGTAGAATTTGTCTTACTTCTTTAATTTGTTTAAAAAATAATTCTACTTTATTTATATAAAAATAAAAATATAAAAATTTCCCAACGTTTGCTGGGGAATTTGCTATGGATATTTCCTGCGAAATTTAACCGCAGATAAATCCTTCACGATCGGATGTAAATCCGCAGCAAAAGAATACTTTACCTGCCGTCTTACCTCCAGATCCCGTAACCATAGATATATTCCTCAAATAATCCTAATCCGCAGGAAAATCCTAATGTATCATTTGTGGATATACTTCCGTAGCAACAACGGCAGCAAAAACGTCAATTTCTAGTAGTGACATTTAACCGGTTCAAATCAAACCCGTGTTAACTTCTTCATTAAAACTATTTCTGGTCATTTCATCTCCAAAACCATTATTCTCTTCAATATCAAAATCTCTAATGCCAATGAATACCCTTCTAGACTTTCTAAACGACGTCAAACTTGAGAGACTATTGACATCGTTCTCCATCATCCTCCTTTTTCGATTAGTTGGTCCACTGCTTGCGTGTGTGCCTCTCACTCTTTTCGCAACCTCGCGGTTTTCACTCTCCCTTCTAACATCTCTCTATTATTATTATTATTATTATTATTATTATTATTATTATTATTATTATTATTATTATTATTATTATTATTATTATTATTATTATTATTATTATTATTATTATTATTATTATTATTATTATTATTATTATTATTATTATTCGACGAAATTTCCTCCATAAAATAACACGTTAAAAATCCATGTTATTACTGACATTCTCTCTCACTTTATTTATATATATATATATATATATATATATATATATATATAT
>JBBPBS010000330.1:1103593-1224728 GCA_037974835.1 Cicer judaicum
AAAGTTAAATTACATTCGTGGTCTCTTAACTTAATTTCAAGTAACGTTTTAGTCTTTGATTTTTTTTTTTGAATTGATCATTTAATTTCAGGTAACAATGTTGTCTTTTTTTTTATAAAAATTCAAAAAAAATCATCAAATTTTTTAAACAAAACTCATAAAATTCATTATCATCTTCAATAAAATATAAATTTAATCAAATTCATAACTTAAATCTTGAAATAAACTCATATTTTCATTTTTTATTTGATGTTGTTGGAGATGAAAATATGAGAGTATTTGAATATTTGAGTTATGAATTTGATAAAATTTGCATTAGATTGAAGATGATTATCAATTTTATGGGTTTTGGTTGAAAAATTTGATGATTTTTTTGAATTTTTGTATAAAAAAGGATAACATTGTTGGAATTTTAAAACATAAAATATCAAATTGTCACTTAAAACTAAAATAAAGGACCAATTCGGAAAAAAAAATATAAAGGACTAAAACGTTACCTGAAATTAAGTTAAGGGACCACTGATATAATTTAGCCTAAAAAAAATGGTAATTGTGTCTGCGAGTTTTGAGTTAGGCTCATTAGAAAAATGAAAAAAAAAAATAAAACACTAGGAAAGAAAGACACCTTTATAAAAGATTTCCAATTTTGAATCTTTTTGTTATGAACTTTGAATTAATGATGAAACTTGATATTATTACCAACTTAATTGTATGAAATATACAACCAACACGTAAGATATTGATCATGTCATTGAAGAACAATTGTTAGAAATAGTTGCAAAATTGAAGTTTAATACATGTTCAAAAACATCATTGTTATTTGATGACCTACTTCATTTAATTTTAGACCATGTGTCGGCCTTCTAAAGAACATTGAAATTAGAAAATATGATGACACTACGCGAAAAATAGGATTTTACAGTACTTTTTTAAGCCATTTACAACGCTTTTTCAAAAAAAAACAAACGCTGTAGAATCGAGCGCTGTAAAAAGATACAACAACACTTTTTTAAAATTAAAAAGCGCTATAAACACATGTAGATATATTGCTCACTTGTTATGCACATTTTACAGCGCTTATTTGAAAAGAGCGCTGTAAAAGGGGCATTATAATGCATATATTGAGTGCACCTTTTACATCGCTTTTTCAAATAAGCGCTGTAAAATGCGCACCCAATATATGCATTATAATGCACATTTTACACCGCTTATTTGAAAAAGCGCTGTAAAATATGTACTCAATATATGCATTATAATGCAAATTTTATAGCGCTTATTAGAAAAAGCGCTGTAAAATGTGACCTATTACAACACTTCTTTCAAAAAACATTGTAATAGGTACATTCAATATATGCATTGTTATTCACCTTTTACAGCGTTTTTTCAAATAAGCGCTGTAAAAGGTGCATTCTTATTTTAGTTTTATTTAAAAACGTTGTAAATGAAATTTTTAAAAAGCGCTTTTTGGTTTTTTATGGCATTTTTTTAGAAAGCGTTGTCTTTTAATTTTTTTTCCAAAATAATTTTCATTCATAATCAGTTCACAATCAGTTCACACAACAATATAACATATTAAGAATTAGTTCACACAATCAGTACACAAAAACAAAACTATATAACTTAACTTTATATATTAATTTACACAACAACAGAACATATTCAGATACATATATAACTTAACTACATATACATATTTAGATATTGTACAACAACACATATTCATATACATATTCAAATACTGTGCCCTATTCATATACATATAACTAACACTATTACACAGAAACAGAACTAGCTACCATATATTCATATCCCTTGTAGCATGTTATTTCCTAGAAAATCAAATAATTTTCATTTCAAGCCCATACTGACACCGATCTTCCTTTAATTCAATTAGATCCTTCTCAGAGTATGTTGGACTGAAATTGTCAAAGTACTGTGCAATATAAAAATTGAACATAAATAAGTTAGAATCAAATATATACATAACTTATATATGAAAATCAAATAATGAAAATACCATACCGTTTTTGGGATAATAGTTTGATTCCTATCAACAATCTCCTTTATGAATCGCAATACATAGTACCCATAGTCGACGTTGTTAGTTTGATGAGGGCACTATAAAATAAAACATATAAGTCAATAAAATATTTGTGCATTGATTGTAAAGGCATATATTTGTAAATGAAAATTTAAAGGCATATATTTCAAACCTTTATTGGAATCCATGTGATGTTATTAGACTTTTGCTTCGACAATGTCACACCTTTTTTAACTCGAAAAACTTGTAAAGCACTATCGAATAAATAAATTTGATTATTGTAGCATTAACAAACACATTATTTATATATATATTTAAGAAATAAATGAATATTACTTACGTGTCGAACATAGTCTTTATATCGGAGTGATTGTTGTAATTGTCGTGCAAGGGATCTAAATAGTATATAACTTCAGAGGTCGCATTGATTCCAAATAGCACCCAATGTGCGCTACAACAACAAAAATTTGGTTGGCAATTTTGTTTACACAACTAATAAATTAAGATCTCATAAATTAAAAAAGATATAAGTAAATAATATATAATTACGTACCCTGAATTATATGGTGCAAAGAACAACTTATTCTTCTCTATATTTCCTAATAAGATATCTACAATGTATTTCTTAACATTCACTAGATCGAGTTTACACATCAAAAGCTTATGCGGAGATAAGAATGAATATCTATTTGACAATTTGCGCATGCACACCAACTTCTCATACAAAAACCTTCAATGAAAATTTCAAATTACGTTAATTACCAATAAATTTAATTAATTACCAATAAATGCAATTAAAAGTATTTTTTTACCTAATGTACAAGCTGGTGACAGTACCACTCAGCCCCTTATGGTTGAGAAGTTCGTATATGTGCTCCTTTTCATGAAATTCTTCATACTTGGATGTCAAGACACGACCCGTATTTAGCAAGGCATGGCTGACTTATTTTAGGAGCAGCAGCGACTGATTTTCCCTGATCCAGTTTTTTAGCTGCAACTTTGGCAACTGTATTACCCTCCAACTTTTGAAGTTTGACAGTTGTATTACCCTCCAATTTTTTTTAAAGCCTTTTACAGCGCTTGTTGGAAAAGCGCTCTAAAAGGCCTCCTTATTTTATTTTAAAAAAGGCTCTTTTACAGCGCTTATTCAAATAAGCGCTGTAAAAGACCTCCTTGTTTTCTTATGTTATATGACTATTTTTTTTAAAAGTCTTTTATAGCGCTTGTTGGAAAAGCGCTCTAAAAGGCCTCCTTATTTTATTTTTAAAAAGGCTCTTTTACAACGCTTTTTCAAAAAAGTGCTGTAAAAGACCTCCTTGTTTTCTTATTTTATATGACTGTTTTTTTTTAAAAGCCTTTTACAGTGCTTTTTCAAATAAGCGCTCTAACAGGGCTTCTTATTTTATTTTTTAAAAGGCTCTTTTACAATGCTTGTAGAATAAGCGCTGTAAATTACCTATATTTGGATTTGTTTTTTCAGTTCAGTTCAATTATGTAAATTACTAGTTTATATTCAGTTCAATTCATGTACATTACTAGTTTATATTCAGTTCAATTCATGTAAATTACTAGTTTATATTAAATTACATGAACTTAGTATAAAACACTAAGATCAAGCTAAATATAAGCAGAAAATCAAATACATGGCTGCTTATATAAAACAATTGAACATGTTCAAACAATTAAATTACATGAACTCAATTCAGATTATATGGCTTATGTAAAATAATTAAACATGTACATTAAGATGCCCTACTTCTTTTCCTTGTGGGATTCACATTTGTTTTTCCATTAACGATACGAAACGATGGGTTAATCCAAATTCCCTCATCATGATCATCTCTAAGATATAAACCATCATCAGTTGAATCAATTTCATGTTATTGTGATGTTGCAAATAAAAGATCATTACCAACATCTTCATCATTATTGTTATCATCACTTATTTTATTGGTCGATAGGACAACAAACCATTTATCATCAGTAGGATCAATGACATAAAACACTTGTTGAGCTTGCGACGCTAAAATAAAAGGCTCGTATTTGTATCCCACCCTATTAAAATTGACAAGCAAGAACCCTAACTCATCAATCCGAACACCATTATTATTATCGACCCACTTGCAACCAAATATGGGAACACAAAACATTGTGTAGTCTAACACCCATATGCGCTCGATAACCCCAAAATATGATAGATTTGCATATATTGGGTTTTTGTCTTTTGCACTTGAGACATGCATCGCTTCAACTACGAGAGTGACTCTGCTATTTTGCATTGTGGTATGATCATCTTGTTCTTTGGTATAAAATGTGTAGCCGTTAATAACATTACCAGTGTAAGAAAAGACATGTAAACTCAGACCATTTGCTAGCCACCTCAATCTCTATGAAATTGATCTAGGGTCTATATCAAACTTTGACTTTATGTGATTTTTTAACCATGTTATAAAACTTCGATTGTGCTCTCGAGTTATCCAATTTTGATTCCTATTCATGTTTAAACGAGATAACTGATCTATGTGTATTGTAACATAAGGTTGGACCATGTCATCATTGTGCAGAACATACAATTGTGCTTGCTCCCATTCTGTCATTGATATAGTCAGTAGTCTCCTTCCAATTATCCCTTCTCCTGATATTCTTCCCGAATGACGAGACATGGGAAGCCCTATGGATTCAACATTGGACATATATTTAGGACAAAATTCAGCAGCTTCTTCAACAATGTATCGTTCAGCAATACAACCTTGTGGTCGACTTCTACTTTTTACGTACCCTTTTAATATTTTCATATACCGTTCTATTGGATACATCCATGTCATATAAGCTGGCCCACAAAGTTGTGTCTCCTTAACCAGATGAACAGTAAGGTGAACCATTATATCAAAAAATGAGGGTGGGAAATACATTTCAAGCTCACACAAAGTAACAACAATTTCCCTCTGTAATGTCGACAATTTCTGAGGGTCGATCACTTTACTACAAATTTCCCTGATGAAGAAACATAATCTAGTTAAGGCTCGTCGAACTTTTTCAGGTAAAATGGAACGTATACCTATTGGTAGCAAATGCTCCATTAGAATATGACAATCAAGGGTCTTCAAACCTTTAACTTGAGGTATTTCATGCAAACCAAATTTTTAATGTTTGAAGAGTATCCTTCTGGAACTTTAACTGCATGTAGAAATTTACATAACAATTTTTTCCTTTCTATATAGAGTATGAGCGGTTGGAGGTATATATGTGCGATTTCCTTTCTTTACGGGACCCAGTTCATTTCTTTTTCCCATATCGACCAAGTCCAATCTTGAGTTGATGCCATCTTTAGACTTTCTTGGAACATTGAGTAACGTACCAATAACACTATTAAATACATTTTTTTTCAATATGCATCACATCGAGGAAATGTCTTATATACAATGACTTCCAATATGACAATTCAAAGAAAATTGAATTTTTCTTCCACCCAATTTTGACCAGCTCTCTCGCTAAAGGTTTGCCAAATTTATTGGTCAAACCTTGTACTTTTTCAAGTATTTGATATCCAGTCGGTGCTAAAGGAGCTTTACCTTCCTCTGATTTTCATTGAATGCATTTCTCCACCCACGATACTGATGACTATAAGGTAAAAATCTACAATGTCCAAGAAATACATTCGTCTTACAATATTTCAACCGCATCCAATTTGTACTCTCTTCACATATAGGACATGCACACTGACCTTTAGTGCTATATCCTGATAAATTACCATATGCTGGAAAATCATTAATTGTGCGGAACAACTTAGCCCTCAAATTGAAACATTATTTCTTATACCCATCATAAAATTCCACACCTATCTCCCACATAATTTTTAAATCTTCAATTAGAGGAGTCAAGTATACGTCGATATCATTCCCCGGTTGTTTGGGTCCAGAAATTAACAGAGACAACATCATAAACTGACGCTTTATACGTAACCATGGAGGTAGGTTATAAATCAACAAAATCACAGGCCACATGCTATATGAGATGGCCATTGTGGGGAATCTATAGGGTGTCGAAACTTTCCATCTCTAATTCTTCCATCTGCATGCCATGTCAAGTGTTTTGAATCTTCTTCACTACGATACATGCGCCTAAATCTTGGTATTATAGAAATATACCACACAACTTTGTTGGAGTAGATTCTTTCTTGTTATATCGAGAGACATTGCATTTCGGGCACGCCTTTAGTAATTCATATTCGTTTCGAAATAAAATGCAATCGTTAGAACACGCATGACTCCTTTTATAACTCATGCCAACAGAGCACAAAATTCATTTAGCCTAGTAGGTTCGACTGCAAAGTTCATTATCATCCGGCAACATATCTTTTAAGAGTGTTAATAATTCTATGAAGCTTTTATCAGACCATCCATTACTCGCTTTTAAGTTGTACAATTTTAATATTACGGATAGTCTTGTGAATTTATTACACCCATTATATAATGGTTTCTTTGCATCACTCAACAAACTCTAAAACATTTTAGGACAATCCCGAAGATCTTCTTCAACTGCTTTTTTAATCTCCTCAACTCGGTCCGGCTCATATGTATCTATATCGAAGTCAGTTGAAGCATATGTCGAACCATTCTCAAAATTAATGTTTCCTTTATTTTTTTCTCAACATGTCTTATCAAACATGTATAGCTTTGATCAATTCAATTCCATACTAAATGTCCTTCCAATTCATCTTCTCTATCGCATTTTCCAAAACCATTTTAAACAAGGACAAACGACTCTATTTGGATCTTTTGCATTCTTTACTGCAAACTCAACAAACTCCTTCACTCCATTTTCATACTCTTTTAACAATCAATTGGTAGACATCCATTTCCGATCCCTATTATATGACCTATATAAATGCAATTACAAAAATAATAAGCTATTGATAACATTATACCAATATATAGTACACATATCTAATATTGGAAAATGGAAACCGAGGTCCATTATTTTGTTACAACTTCAAAACATAAAAGATTTCAAAACATAACAGATCAACAAATTTCAAAAAGAAAAGATTTATTATGTAACAATTTATTAGTTTTCGTGACAACAACAAATTAATAAATACAATACCTGAGCCAACGTATTCAATTTTTTTTTAAATAAGGAACACTAGATGGCCGCACAGTACGTAGAGGAGATGAGGGTTCCCAGAGTAGAGGTGATGAAGGTTCGTAAATTTGTTTTAAATTTGTTTTAATTTATTTAAAGTAAATGATTTTTATTTAATGTGAATGATTTTACAACACTTGTAGAAGAAGCGCTCTAATAAGTCATTTATTTATGTGAAAGCGCAAGGATTTTACAACGCTTGTAAAAAAAGCGCTCTAATAGGTCATTTAATTATTTGAAAGCGCATGTCTTTTACAACGCTCGTAAAAAAAACGCTGTAATAGGTCATTTAATTATTTGAAAGCGCAAGTCTTTTACAACGCTTGTCCAAAAATCGTTGTAAAACATTATGTGAGGGTGCTTCATTTTACAGCGCTTGTGTAAAAGCGATGTAAAAGCCTTGTAAGCATTATGAGCAAATGCTATATGACCCTACAACAGCGCTTGTCAAAAAGGTGTTGTTATATGCTCCATTATTTTTAAAATATATTTACAACAACGCTTGTATTTAGTAAGCGCTGTAAAAGGCGCACTATAAAATGTCATTTTTTGCGTAGTGTGATGCATTCACATGGAAATTAAAAAAGGTTAAAACTAAATAACTTTTAACATTTTTTGAGAAAGTTGTCATGTTTATATTTCTTAACACTTCTAACTTTAAGATAATGTAATTATTTTGAAGTACAATTATTTTACCTTACTGTACATTTATGATAAAGTAGACAAATAAAACATCTAATAATTGTACAATGACATATTGTTCTAACTTTTAAGTAACTTTCTGTTATAGTCAATTTAGTTTGGTAGATAAAGAAATAATGGATCGGAAATATTTACCCTTCTAAAAGATATGATGCCAAATGATAATGAACTTTCAAATCGAACCTACGAGACTAAACTAAGTATGTACTCTATCGGCAAGACCTACAAAAGGACTCATGCTTCTCCTAACGATTGCATTTTATTCGAAACGCAATGTCTAAAGGCATGTCTGAAATGCAATGTCTCTCAATATTCAAAGAAAGAATCAACTTCAGCGAAAGTCGTGTGATATTTTCCTATAATACCAAGATTAAGGCACATCTATGATAGGAAATTAGATTCAAAACACTTGACATGACATACAGATGAAAAAATTAGAGATGAAAAGTTTTGACACCCTGCAGATTATGTGACACCCTAAACTCCAAAATAAAATATAAAATAGTTTATACTAGATTTTTTGAGCAAAATTCAAAGCGGATAAAGAAAATCTGTTTACAAGGAAATAATTTTTTTTTTGCAACTAGTATAGGATATCATGTTTCTCAAAATACATTGGGATGATGCAAACTTTATTCCTCAATTGAAACAATTTAATATAAATAAAATCTATTTAACTATAATTTATTAATTTAATTCAAAAACCTTACTAATACTAAGGTTAATTATCATATAAAATGTATTGGTAATTAAATAAGTAAATACAAAGTAAAACTCTTTATTCTCGACATGACCTATCAGAGCAGAGTTTCTCTCAAATTTTAACTTAAGTCTCATTAACCGGTAATAAATGTGATTTCGCAAATGCAGTGCCAAGCCAATAAAACACAAACAAAGAAGGAGGTGAGTTTGAAATTATGTTAATAATATAATATAAATAAGAAGAACACATGATTGATCATAAATAAACCATATTGTTACACAAATATTCCTCAAGCAAAAACATCACATTAAATAGTAAAAAACACTCAAGGAAAATCAATACATTTCACTATAACATCAAATCATCTAATAGAATTTATCACACATGATAAATATTAATCACAACAAAACTATCACACAAAAATGCAATGCTATGCATGAGCTGAGACTCCACTTCACAATGTGGTACCATTCTAACTTTGAATTACTTGTTTAGGAGACTTGATACTATGCCACCACTTGGATAGATAGACAATTCAAATTGGCATTGTCCTCATAGATCCCCTCAACATAACACGAGACACATATATGCGATAGTCGATGTAAATGTGTGTTGCGTGGTAGCTCTCGATATTTCAAGTGCTACCTCAAAGTCACATAGGAAATCCACACCCGAATACCTCCAAGGTTTAACAATCTTGCCTTAATGCTCAACTTCAGACCACCACGGTTAGGCACTAACTATATTGTAAGACCCATAGTTTTAAATTCTAATTTATGTATTTTAGTATATTTTGGTATTGAACTTTGAGGCTTTTTAGCCAAGTTATTGATATTTTGTGAGTTTAATGCCCAAAAATATCTATTGATGTCCCGATTAAAATTATTCGTAGATAAATAAATTAGATTAATTACGGTGAATCTTTTGCCAAAGAATAATTTATTTTTGTTACGAAGAATTTAATTCTGGGCAATTTGGTTAAAAATATATCGGGTTGCTGAAAATTGTATCTGTCAAATGAGTTGCGACGAGAGTAGATATTTTTAACAAAAAGTGGTTTGGGAAGTGATAAGTGAAATGGTAATTTTATGAAATATCTAGATATTTATTGATATTTATTATATATACATATGTATAGAACGAAAAGGAAAGCAAGGAAAAAGAAAGAAACGAAAACTGAAAGAAAACAAAAAAACATGTCCTCTCCCTGTTGCTCGCGAACTCCATCTTTCTTCCTTCTCCATTCTTCTTCTTTTGCTTTTCTTTTGCTTCAAGAAAAGGAACCCAAGGCTTGGTGAGTGAGAAGACAAGGATTTCTCAGCTTCATTCTTCTCCTTTGATTCAAAAATGGTGTTGGTGTTTTCAAAACCGTCAAACACAAACCTTCACTTTTCTCCTAGATCTAAACTTCATTTCAAGAAGTGATAGAAGTGAAAGTTGCTCACCATCACGCTATAGTGCTAGTGAACTAACTTTGGAAGCGACGTCGCGAGCGAAAATTTTATTGGAATTAATCGCGGTATCATAATCACTCATTAAAGCTAAAGTTAAGGTAAGGGCTCCTTCCAAAATTTTAGTTTAGGGACTTATTTGTGGTTGTGAGGAAAATAAATTTGTTGGGTTTGAAGTGTAGATTTTAGGAAAAAGAATTTAATGGTTTTATGGGCGAAAGTTTGGAGTTGGGTGAAAGATTGTGGTGATTGATGATTGAACTTGGTGTGGATTTTGTGGTTTTTGAATTGGTCGAATTTAATGTAAATTGGGATTAAATTTGATGTGTGTGGTGGAAAATAAATGTTTGAGTATGCTCTGTGTGGAATTTGAAAATCGTTAGAGTTAAATGAGTATTAAAAATAAGGATTCTTTTAATATCTGCATTTACTTAATGATTGTCGTGAAAATCGTTAAAGTTAAATGAGCATTAAAAATGGGGAATCTTTTAATATCTGCATTTACTTAATGATTGTCGTTGATAGAGCTATAGTATTCTCATGCATTTCATTGTACATGGGGACTAGATGGGCCATGGTGATAGTGGTGACCGGATGGGCCACGAGATTATGCAATGTGATTTATTGGTTTGGAATTCCGAGTCCATGTATTTTGGCATATGCGGATTGTATTAGGGTGCTTGGCATGCGAGTGATGTTTGATTCAAGATTATGATTGAGTGTTTGAACTCAAGTGGTTGTTGTGGTTGTACCATAATTGCTAAGGGTGAATGTTTTGGATTTGTGTGTAAGTGTGATTGATTGCAAAACCTTTTTAAATTTTAACCCTTGCTCGCTCTGTAGGCCATAACTTGAGCTCTGGATATCGGATTTGCGCATGAGAGAAGGCGTTGGAAAACTAAAACTCATAACTTCAAGTTTTGTGTTGGAATAAAAGTCCAATGCTGAAGTTTAATGGGTCTAAATTGTAGATTTCGTAATCAGAACTTTTGTAATAATTTTAAATAGCGGACCACTTGTTTTTAAAGTCCAAAATTGAGTACTATATATTGGGAGTTTTCTTTCCTTTCTTTGAGGATATTTTCGGATTCAGATTCATAAAATAAAACAAATAATTTTTATTTTCATTTCATGGAAGGCTAATTTCATAAGATTAATCCACGAGTTCAGAGTTTCATCATCACCTTGAGATTCATAGTATTTCGCTTCATGAGTCCATTTATGTTTATTAAATTATATTGATATTATGATTGCTTAAATTGAATTTCAATGCGGTCGATTAAATTCATTTGATAGAATTTGGCTTCGGTTTTAAATTTAATTGAATTATAATTTTGCGACGTTTGATCATTAATTGTAATATATCGATGATTGTGATGCTTAATTCAGTCACATAAACCGAATTCACATAGGGTTATTACGCTTGTTTGATTAATTCTATAGTCAAATAAGAATAGAATGATGAATTAGAAATTAAACTCATTGAGAGAATCTATGATAGGTCTGAAACTCAAATAAGTGGATTAATCATTCTGCGCACTTGTTCAAACAAAAATATAAAAAAAAAACCCTTTCTAACTTCAATTTTTAATTTCATTAATACTATAATATCAGTAGTCCTTGCGAAACGACTTGAGTTATTACCTCTATCTACATTTTATCAATTTTATTTGACCAGTGTGCAACAACAGATCAAAGATCTTCTTAGTTCTTTTGTCAATGTTTGAGAATCTTCACAATGAAAATGTGAAGGAAAAAACGTGGTAGAAAAATTTGAAAATGTGTACCTAACTCCAAGTAGTAAAGCCTACTATTTAAAAATGTCATACCCTTACCTAAACCCAATTACAACCTAAAAGTACTCCAAAAGTGTATGTCTTTGTTGCAATTTTGAATGCTAACTAGAAGTTTTCAAGCCTATGGTAGCGTGATGCATGTTCTATGATTTGAGTGATAAATTCATAACCCTACTAAACATTTGAGAGAAATTTTGGTGAAATTATGTAAATAAGGAGTTGAATTTACAATTGAATGCTAAGTGTACAAATCGTGTTGTCTTCATTAAGCAATCATGGAGCATGATAAATTTTTTGTAGTATATGGGACTTTGAGAATTGAGTTTCATTTGATTTAAGAAATTAAGTTTAAGTTTGTTATTAATTGTACCAAATCTGAAATTAACTGTTTCTTGCGGACAAACAACATATTAAATTTGGGGTTATGACGACTCTTCATCATATGCATATTTTTCATTATTTTAAGTCTTATTTTTCTTTAATCATTAATTAAATTAAGGAGTTATTTGATATATTTTGTTTGATTTTACCTCTTGTATTAGTGAAATGTTGAATTTTGGTGAGAAATCAACATGACCTATGTGGAGTATATCAGTCATTTTAGGAGTTGTAGACGTCCAATTAGAGTCAAACCAAGTTCAAATGAAAGCGACAATCCATAGCCACAACTTTTATGAAGACACTGAAACACAATTCGGATTCAAATGCACAAAACTCCAGATAAAATATGATGTGCGCTTGAAGTGCACCCAATGTGCATTTCCACAATATTTTTGAAGGTACAAACACGAGAACTGAGGTTGAATTGTGTTTGCCATAGTTGATAACTCTTTTTATAATTTATAAATAAATAAAGAAACTAGGTTGATTTTGGTGACTTAGATAAGACACAATCGGATTCAGAAGCAGCAAACAACGAAAGCATAAATAATTTGACACATAGCTTTATCCTGATTCACCACTTATTTGGCTACATCGAGTCCCTTCATTCAGAAGGATTTAATCAACTAACAGTCTGATAATCCATACTTTTGAGGAACTAAATTAGTATCGGGTTGAATACAAAAGATTGGAACTTAAGTACTTGCTTCTAAGAAAGCTGATAATAATAATAATAATAATAATAATAATAATAATAATAATAATAACTCTGACACTCTAAGAAAAAAACTCTCATAAAATATTTCTAACTTGAACAAGTGTTTCTATCTTTGAACTCTAAGATGAATTGAGAACTTTGAGCTTGATTTCTTCTGATATTTTCTCCTTTTCGATGCTTTTCTCCTTTAGCCTTGAATGTCTATTTATAGTGAAAATTTGGGCTTCAATTTAGTCATTATTTAATTCCGAATTGTATGTTTTTCATATTGGGTTTGTAAATTCTTCATATTGATTATGTTCCTATTTTGTGTAGATTGAGTTTGTAAATTCTTCAAATTAATTATATTCCTATTTTGTGTAGATTGAATTTGTAATTTCTTCAAATAAAATCTTCTTCAAATCTTTATCAAATGTTGATCAAATCTTCTTCATATATTCTTCAAACATTATTCAAATCTCAACTTGGTCAAAGATTTTAAATATGAATAAAATCTTAGATTAGATTTACATCAATTATAAATTTGAATAAAATCTTATTTGTAGATTTTGCTCAATTATAGATTTAAATCGAATCTTATTTTAGATTTTCTTCAAAAACATGAATCTTCTTTCACGCTCTTTAAAGTCAAATATATTATTGTCATAAAATATTTTTGTTAACATCAAAACTCTAACTATAAAACCAACTTGGTTTCAACAGGTACTGCGCCTATAGCGCCGACCGAATTTCCAATATTTGAAAAGGTACAAGGTTTGACCAATAAATTTGAAAAACCTTTTGCGGGAGAGCATATCAAAACTAGGTGGAAGAAAAACTTTATTTTCTTTGAATTACTATGTTGGAAGTCATTGTATATAAGACATTTTCTCGATGTGATGCATATTGAAAAAAATCTATTTGATAGTGTTATAGGTATGTTACTCAATGTTTCAGGAAAGTCTAAGGATGGTATCAATGCAAGATTTGATTTGGTCGATATGGGAAAATGAAATAAATTGGGACCCGCAAAGAAAGGAAATAACACATACCTACCTTCAACTACCAATACTCTCTCTAAAAAGGAGAAAATTATTTTATGTAAATTTCTTTACTAAGTTAAAGTTCTAGAAAGATAGTCTTCAAACATTAGAAATTTAGTTTCTATGAAAGACATCAAGTTAAAAGGTTTGATGACTCATGATTTCCATGTTTTAATGGAGTATTTGCAACCAATAGATAGACATTCCATTTTACATGAAATTTTTTGACGAGTCATCATAAATTTATGTTTCTCTTCAAGGAAAACAATTCCTAACTTTATGCTTAGTTGCTACAAAATGTTGGTTGGATGTTGCAAGGAGATGGATACCATGCTAGCTAGATTTTGGTGGGGTACCAGTGAGGAAAACTAGAAAATTTACTTGATAAGTTGGGATCGACTCTCAAGAGCTAAGAATTATAGAGGAATAGTTCTTAGGGGAATTGGTGAATTTAACAACGCCTGGCTAGGGAAACATTATTTGAGATTAGTCGTGAGAGAGTCATCTCTCCTTGAGAAATATTTTAAGAGTAAATACTACCTAGGGGGGAGTTCATGACCACCAAAGAAGGATATCAACCAATGCTTGGAAAAGTATCCTTAGTGCCCACGAATTTATTATTAAGGGAGAAGTATGGAACATCGTTAATGGAAAAAATGTGAAGATATGGCAAGATAAATAGCTACTTAAAGAGCTTGGAAGTCGATCAAGAACTCCTAAATGTCAAATAAATGAAGATGCTTTGATGTTTAGTCTGACAGAGGAAGACGCGAGACAATGGAAAAATGATATGGCTTTTGCAAGCTTTGAATCATATGCGGCACAAATGATTCTTGGTATGCCTTTGTCTTATTGACTCCACTCTGATAGTATGGTTTGGTAATATGAAAATGAGGGCAAGTATTTGGTTAATTCGACATACCATTTCATTTGTGACAAATTTGAAAAAAAGCAACCTGGATGGCCTCGAAACAGAACTTACCGAATATAGAATTGTTCTTAGAAAGCTCCAATCCCAAACAAAATAAGAAATTTCATTTGGGGGCTAGTGACAAATATCCTACCTACAAGGGTTAACCTCCACAAGAAAGGTATCTCCTTCGAATTCATTTCCATTTATGCCTTGGAGAGGAGGAATCCTCGTCTCATCGGTTTATGAAATGTAATGTTTTGAGACTCATTATCTAATCTTCCAACCTTGCTTCCCACATCCCAATTGATATTGACCTTTATGATTAGATTATAAGTTGTGGAATGTATGGATTGGTCGAAACCAATTTGCACGATTTTGTTGAATGTATGTAACCTTTTGCATTATTTTGTGGAATGTATGGACTGGTCGAAACCAATTTGTCTTCAATGGAACCCAATTGGCTCGTGAATAGGGGGATACAAGATATAATGGTCTTTATAGATGCAAGAATTATGGTGGACTACATGGGAAAACAAAAAGGAATTGTTGGCTCTATTGAAATTGTAGCTCAAGACTGCAGATAGCTTATGTTGGGTTTTGCCAAAGTTCTTTTTAAGCATGTTAGGCTTGAAAACAATGCTGAAGCTCACAATCTAGTACCAATTCAAAATAACAAAATAAAATTAGAAATAGAACTTGTCTTTGGCTAGTTCTCGATGTTATGTTTTTTCTGGTTTGGTAGATAATATCGCTACAGTTTATATTGACAATGGTTGTTTTCATTCCTTTTGACAATGGTTGTTTTCATTCCGTTTGCTACTGAAAGTTGTTTAATTTTATAAAAAAATATATAAAAAGAGCAACAATATTAGAATAGTTCACAAGAGGTTATGGAAATCAAAATGCATATTGCTTTATTTTCAATACTTGAAATTTAAAATTTAAAAAATCTAAAAATGATCGATAACATATTTACAAAAATGGTACTAAAAGTTTAGCGAAATCTTAATAATGTTGCTTATTTTCCCATATACAACGATGTATATGTATAAATGATGGTCAGTTGAATGTTAAAAAAAAAATTAGTGATTTATTAAAGAAAAAAGGTATTTATGAAAAAAATTCTTTTGTAGTGAACAAAATATCTTATTGTTGGACATAAGTTCCCCTGATTATGGTTTTGATATAATTAACAAACATACAATATCTTTTGATTAAGCTAACTGTTTGAATCAAGTTGCATTTCAGGTAGAAACACACAAACACTAAACATACGGACACAAAGCTTGGAACGCAAGGAATCAAGCATAAAGTGAAGCATGTGCTGAACAAAAACAACTATGCTTAAGTGTCATTAGTGATTGTGTTAATTAGGTTTTAGACTTGTCATATATGAGTTGATGCATAAGTCTTGCCAAGATATAAATGTGTTTTTAAATTGAACTAAGTAATCAAATCGATTGACAAATCGATTGATTGACTCAGAAGTAAAGTTATCACTAAACCAATCGATTGATGAATCGATTCTGTGAAAGAACTTAGTGAAATCTGAACTCTGAGTGTAACTCAATCGATTGGACAATCGATTCATGAATCAATTGGTAAATCGATTGTGTGACTTACAGGGGCAAACCAAAATCCTTACAAATCGATTGTCTAATCGATTTTGAGCTTAATTTGTATCAGACTTGACCTCTGTAACATACCAATCGATTGGACAATCGATTGGAACATCAATTGATGAATCGATTGAGTGAGACACAGAGACAACCATTTCTAAACCAAATCGATTGGCAAATCGATTGGGTGAAAGTGTTTTATAAGTCTGAAGCTCTGTGACAAATCCAATCGATTGAGACATCAATTGAATTTTGTTTCTTGACTTGCAAGACATATACTAATCGACTAACAAATCGATTGGGAGTTTAAAATGTTTAATCATATATCAGAAACCAAGTTCCTAGTCGATTGACAAATCAATGTTTTCATAATAGCTAAGTCCCTGTAACCATTCAAATCGATTGGTAAATCGATTGGAATAAAACAGCTAAAGCATTGAGACAAAGAAAATCGATTGACGAATCGATTAGTGCAAATTTCTGGAGTCCCTGTGATCAGTCCAGTCGATTGAAAAATCGATTGGAGTAATTGTTTTAAGTTACATACCAATTGCCAAATTGATTATGATGGATTATCAGTCGTTTGTGTAATCGATTGTTTTGATCTCGTTATTTGAACAAAACATTACTCAATCGATGTTGATATGAACTTGTCTCAGTTTTCTGATTTGTGAATTAAAACAATCAATTGCCAAATCGATTGATTCATATGTTTTCAAGATTCAAGAAAAACGAGCATCGATTGGCAAATCGATTGGAGTGTTTCTAGGCTTTATAAAATCGATTGGCAAATCGATTTGTATGTGTTTTTCTGAAACATATAAAAACTGTCTCAAATCTGTTTTTCAAAATAAGACATAGAATTGAAATTTTTCAGAACCAGAACCTTTGAACTTTTGATACACACAATATTTTGACAAAACTAAATAGCTTGGCAAACACTTATAGTTTGAACATCATTGTGTGATTATGTCGCTTATTCTAGAAAGATCTTTTGATCTTCTCTGTTGTAAATTTCTGTGAAACAACATTGTAACTAAACCGTGTAAAAATCCAGTAGTTAAACTGGTGGTTACCATTCATTGATGCTTGTGTTCATCAAGAAGGAACCTCATTGCGATCTTGTGTGAGTTTATCGGAATAACTCAAGGGATGCGATGGATGTATCTTAGAATCAAGATAGTTGGATAGATAGGCTAGGTGCTAGCTGGAAAATCTGTAAAACGTTCTATAGAATATTCTAGTGAAAAAGGCTAAGATCAGGTTGATCTTGGGACTGGATGTAGGTTGTCTTACAAACGACCGAACCAGGATAAATATCTGAGTATCTCTCTCTTATCCCTTATCTTTTACTTCATTGTTTGGTTGATTAATATTGATACATGTTTTGTTTGATATTGCTTGAAAGATTAAATTTACATGCTTGTATCTAGATTGATTTGTTGAACAATTACTGTGTATGTTGCTTTATTAATTAGACAATACATGTAATTGTGAACCTTCTCCTAGAATTAATTCTTTGGGACCTTGATTGATATTCTGTTTAATAAAATTGGTATTTGTTAAACTGTTTGGCATTCTTGTGAATTGTTCATTTGACTGTCATATAAATATTTCTTGCATTAGAAGTCATATATTTCCTACAATTGGTATCAGAGCCTGTACTTGTTTTAGAGAAAACTCTCATATAAGTCATGACTTCTGTAGAATTCTTAGGTGAAGGTGCTTCCCTTGCAAGGCCCCCTGCTTTTAATGGTGCGGCCTATATGTACTGGAAGCAACGTATGTTAATTTTTCTTGAAGCTAGTGGTAGTGATATTCTTGTTGCTGTTGAAAATGGACCTTTTGTGAGAAGTTTAGCTGGTACTGGTGAATCTGCTATATTGAAACCCAAATCTGACTGGTCTGAGGATGACAAAAAGAAAGTAGGTTATAATGCTAAAGCTAAGAATATTATAACATCTGCTTTGAGTCATGATGAATTTTTCAGGGTGTCCAACTGTAAATCTGCAAAAGAGATGTGGGATACTTTGCAGCAAACTCATGAAGGTACCACTGATGTTAAGAGAGCAAGGATAAATACATTGATGCACGAGTACGAATTATTCAATATGAAGAAAGACGTATCCATCAATGATATGCAGACCAGATTCACACACATAGTCAACAACTTACATGCACTTGGAAAGGAGATTGAAAGCGATCATCAGATCAGGAAGGTAATGAGATGTCTGACTTGAGAATGGCAGCCAAAGATTACTGCCATAACAGAATCAAAGGACCTTGGATCAATGTCAATCGCTACGCTCTTTGGGAAATTGAGAGAGCACGAAATGGAACTCCATAGACTAAGTGAAACTGAACAAGTTGATAGAAAAAGGAAAGGGCTATCTTTGAAAGTCCAAGCACATCAATCAAAAGCTGAACAAGAAAGCTGCTCGGATGAGTCAAGCAGTGAAACTGATGAAGAATCAGAGATTGGTTTACTTGTCAAAAAGTTCAAAAAGTTTCTGAATAAGAAAGATAACAAGTTCAAAAAACCAGCAAGTTCTAAGACAAATGACACCAAGACCATAACATGTTATGAGTGTGGAAAAACTGGCCACATAAAGTCTGAGTGGTACAAGTTGCAAAACAAAAATAGAACTGCAAAGATCAAAGGCAAGGAATCAGCTCCAAAATCCAGAAAAGCTTATGTTCCATGGAACGATAATGACAATGAATCCTCTTCATCTTCCGAAGAAGAACAAGCAAATCTATGTCTTATGGCTAAAACAGACTCAGATTCGGAAAGTGAGGTAAGTTCATCTGATCCTCCATATGATGAGTTACAAAATGCATTTAGTGAATTACATGATGAGTATGTTAGTACTATCAAACAACTGATTAGTACTAAGAAGTTATTAGAAGAGAAATGCATGTTGTATGATGAGATTAAATTTGAGCATGAGTCCCTTAAGGATATAAATGAAAATATGAAAAAGGAAACTCATGCATTGCATAGTGATCTAGAGAAGTTTAACAGTAGTAAAAGCAAGTTAGACATGCTTCTTGGTAATCAAAGGAATTTCAATGAGAAATCTGGACTAGGCTATAAACTGAATATGCATGTTAAACCGAATCACAATAAACATGGAATTGGATATAGGAATGTTAAACATAACCAGAAGTATGGTAGATCTAGTCATATGCATAGTGTCTTTACTAAACCAAAACAATATGCGTCCTTTGTTGTCACATGTCATTTTTGTTGTAGAAAAGGATATTTTGTGTACAATTGCAAATTTAAAAAACTTGCCAACAGAGGGTGAAAATAAATTTGGAAGGTCAAGACACCAAAGTGTGAAACTAACCCCCCAGGACCCAATTTAAATTGGGTACCTGAATCCAAACATTAATTTCTTTTTGCAGGTGTGCTTGGCATCCAAGACTCACTTATGGTATTTAGATAGTGGGTGCTCCAAGCACATGATAGGGGACAAAACTAAGTTTTTGTCTCTAAGCTTAAAGGATGGTGGCTATGTCAAATACGGCGATAATAATAAAGGCAAAATCTGTGGCAGTGGAGATATAGGTAATAAGTCAACTACAGTTATCAAATATGTTTTATATGTAGAAGGACTCAAACATAACTTGCTGAGTATTAGCCAGTTATGTGACAAAGGATTTAAGGTACACTTGACTTCTCAATCTTGCATAATAAAGCATAAGGAGGACAAAGGTATGAAATTGGTAGGTGATAGAATCAACAACATTTATATGCTAGATTTTACTGCCTTACCTGCTGATTCTGTATGTTGTTTGTTATCAAATGCTGATGAGAATTGGCTGTGGCATAAAAGGGTTGCACATATTCATATAGATCATTTGAATAGGCTAGTTAGTAAGCAACTTGTAATAGGATTCCCAAATAGGAAGTTTACTAAGGATAGGCTGTATGACTCCTGTGAGAAGAGCAAACTTGTTAAGACTTCTTTTCCCCCTATAGATTCAGTTAAAACCACTAAGGTTTTACAGTTGATTAACATGGACCTTTTTGGTCCTTCCCAAGTGAAGAGTTTTGGAGGTAACCTTTATGGATTTGTATTGATTGATGATTATTCTAGATTCACATGGACATATTTTCTGACTCACAAGAGTGAGACATTCTCAATTTTTAAAATCTTTGCTGCTTTAGTTCAAGATGAGAATAATCAGAAAATTGTCTCAATTAAAAGTGATCATGGAGGTGAATTCCAAAATGATTCTTATAAAACTTATTGTAAACAGAATGGTATTCAACACTTTTACTCAGCCCCTAGAACCCCTCAGCAAAATGGGGTTGTTGAAAGGAAAAATAGGTCTTTGGAAGAGTTAGCTAGGACTATGCTCAAAGACTCAAACCTGCCTAAGTACTTTTGGGCTGATGCTATCAATACAGCCACACATGTAGTCAATAGGGTTCTGATTAGGCCAATACTTAGAAAAACTCCATATGATTTATACAAGGGTAGGAAACCAAACATCTCATACTTTAGAGTCTTTGGATGTAAATGCTTTGTTTTAAACAATGGCAAAGAACATCTAGGTAAGTTTGACCCTAAGGCTGATGAGGGTATTTTTCTAGGTTACTCCCAAACTAGTAAGGCCTATAGAATCTACAACAAAAGAACTAAAACCATAGAAGAGTCTGTTCATGTAAAATTTGATGAACTATTTGCTGAAAATCTGAACAAGACTCCTTCTATAGTTGATACTTCTTTAGATGAAGTTGTAGAATCTGAACCATTAGAAACTACTGAACCTGAACCCCAACCAACCTTGACTGTGTTGAACCTATTAGGTTAGATGATCTACCTAGGGAATGGAAGTTCAATAGAAACCATCCTATAGATAACATCATAGGAGATATCTCAAAAGAAGTGGCAACTAGGAAGAACCTTAGACAATTCTGCAACTATACAACCTTTGTTTCCCAAATAGAACCCAAAAACGTAAAGGAAGCTCTATTAGACAATGAGTGGATCATTGCTATGCAAGAGGAGCTAAACCAGTTTGAGAGAAACAATGTGTGGATCCTAGTTCCCAAACCAGCCGACAAACACATCATAGGAACCAGATGGGTGTTTAGAAACAAAATGGATGAGAATGGGGTCACCACTAGGAACAAAGCTAGACTAGTGGCCAAGGGGTATAACCAAGAAGAAGGAATAGACTATGATGAAACCTATGCCCTAGTAGCTAGACTAGAAGCCATTAGAATCCTGCTGGCTTTTGATTGTATTATGGACTTCAAACTTTATCAAATGGATGTGAAAAGTGCCTTTCTCAATGGTGACATCCAAGAGGAAGTTTTTGTTAGCCAAACACCTGGTTTTGAAAATCCTGATTTTCCTAATCATGTCTACAAGCTAACAAAGGCCCTCTATAGGTTGAAACAAGCTCCAAGAGCTTGGTATGAGAAGCTCAACACTTTCCTCATTCAACAAAACATTTTAAGAGGAAATGTTGACAAGACTCTTTTCATAAAAACTAATGGAAATGACATATTTCTAGTCCAAGTTTATGTTGATGACATAATCTTTGGATCAACCAATAATAAGCTATGAAAAGATTTTGAAAATTTAATGAAAGGTAAATTTGAAATGTCAATGATGGGACAACTATCCTATTTATTGGGATTTCAAATTAACCAAAGCAAGCATGGCATTTTCATTAGCCAAACAAAATATTGCAATGATTTGATAAAGAAATTTAGCTTTGAAAATTATAAGTCCATTGATACTCCCATGAGCCAAGTGTAACACCCCGTTTTTCAAAGCAAGGGTGTATTTTTTTTTAAAAAGAAATTAAAATAACACAGAGAAATAAAAACGGTAACACCTTTGGATAAATAATTAAGTCATTATAATTTACAAGCAGCGGAAAAAGTTCTCTAAATATGAATTCAAAATATTTACATAACAAAAGTGGTACAGTCTTCCAGTTTAAAAATAAAAGCAACACAAAGAAAGACATATGTTCCCTCTGTGTCAACCTAGTCTGATCATTTTACAAAACCACTAAACACCCTGAGTGATCTCCACGCGCCCCGTGAGATCCTCCTAACGTAGCTCCAATCAAGCATTCCCATCTACATTCCCATCCGTAGGGTACGAACCGGTAGGATCATCCTGGCTCTCATCTGAGGGCAAAGCCCAGATTTCCACAATAGTTGTAAAGGGTCACCAACCGAAATTAATAGTTAACACATAACATTTAAGTTTTTAAATGCATAAAATATCCTCTCAACTAAGCATGCTCCTTAAAAGGATTTTCCATATGCGAAAAGTTCATATAATACTTGCCAAATGTAAATGAAATCAAATAAAGTTCTCAATCCATCAAGTAATATATAACTGACCAAAACATTGATAAATCAATTGAGCAATCAATTATCTAACTCAAAATAAGATTTTTCACTGTGCCAATCGATTGGGACAATTGATTGGGCCAATCGATTTCCTGAAAGTTTTTAGTGAAAATTGAACTCTAAACTTACATCAATCGATTGGGGCAATCGATGTTGAGAAAGACTGAGCCCCTGTATTGGCCAATCGATTTGGCAAATCGATTTCGTGGAAGACAGAGCCCCTGTAATGAATCCAATCGATTTGGTAAATCGATTTCTTAAATAGTTTTGAAAAACATATTACAAAATCGATTGGGTAAATCGATTTCGTGAAAGACAGGGCCCCTGTAAGTCATCAAATCGATTGGGTAAATCGATTTCCCTGTGTATTCTTTCAACAATTCATAAACTAACTCAATCACATTCTTACATAATCCCAAATCTTAACACTTAGCACTGATAACGCAATCGCTACAACTTCATGAGTTTCGAAATGGTATTCCAATCAAACATGTTATAACCAAATTCCAAAACATAACACTTAACACTTATAACACAATACTACAACCTCCTGAGTTTCGAAATGGTATTGCAATCAGACATGTTATCACCAAATTCCAAAACATAACACTTAACACTTATAACACAATACTACAACATCATGAGTTTCGAAATGGTATTGCAATCAAACATGTTATCACCAAATTCCAAAATATAACATTTAACACTTATAACACAATACCCACACGGACAAGATGAACCAACAAACCACATGGAATCATCTTGACGTGACAATCCCCACAAAGACAAAATGAACCAACAATTCACAATTTAACAGGGTGTAGTCTCTCACGGACAAACACCTGTACAGTCTCTCACGGACAAACACATGTGCAGTCTCTCACGGACAAACACAATTCACCAGGGTGTAGTCTCTCACAGACAAACACAATTCACCATGGTGTAGTCTCTCATGGACAAACACTTGTGCAGTCTCTCACGGACAAACACAATTTACCAAAAACGTAAATCCTAAACGTACTGCCTATCACGGGCCCGTACCGTTTACCAAGGTGCCACCTATCACGGGTCAACAAGATTTACCAAAACAAACATAAGTAAACAAGACATTAAGAGATTCCCCATTCTTAATTCTCATTTAACTTAAACGATTTTCCAAAACAAACATTAAGTAACCAAGACATTAAGAGATTCCCCATTCTTAATGCCCAATTAACTTAAACGATTTTCAAAACAACATTAAGTAAATAAGTCATTAAGAGATTCCCCATTCTTAATACTTATTTAACTTAAACGATTTTCAAAACAAATATTAAGTAAATGAGACATTAAGAGATTCCCCATTCTTAATTCTCATTTAACTTAAACGATTTTCCAAAACAAACATTAAGTAACCAAGACATTAAGAGATTCCCCATTCTTAACGCCCAGATAACTTAAACGATTTTCAAAACAACATTAAGTAACCAAGACATTAAGAGATTCCCCATTCTTAAAGTCCAGTTAACTTAAACGATTTTTCACAAACACACATTAAGTAAACAAGACATTAAGTGGTTCCCCATTCTTAATACTCGTTTAACTCTAATGGTTTTCAAATTCCACACAAAACGAACTCAAACGTATTCACAAATTTATTACACAATTCACGCCAAAAACACAACAATTCATTTCTCCACAAAAATCATTTTCACGACGACATTAAGTAAACGCAGATATTAAGAGATTCCTCATTCTAAACACTCATTTAACTTAATGATTTTCAAAACAAAACATTAAGCAAACAGAAATATTAAGAGATTCCCCATTCTTAATACTCTTTTAACTTAAACAGTTTTCCAAAACAAACATTAAGTAACCAAGACATTAAGAGATTCCCCATTCTTAATACCCAGTTAACTTAAACGATTTTCAAAACAACATTAAGTAACCAAGACATTAAGAGATTCCCCATTCTTAACGACCAGTTAACTTAAACGATTTTCAAAACAACATTAAGTAACCAAGACATTAAGAGATTCCCCATTCTTAACGCCCAATTAACTTAAACGATTTTCCCAAACACACATTAAGTAAACAAGACATTAAGAGATTCCCCATTCTTAATACTCATTTAACTTAATGGTTTTCAAATTCCACGCAAAACAACTCAAACATATTATCAATCCACATCAAAACACATCAATTCATTTTTCCACAAAATCCAACCATAAACATATCAAATCTCACAAGCATTAATCATGAACACGACAAATACGATTAACACAAATCATCACAACATACCACTCAAACACAACAAATTTCATTTACTCAAAGTCATACATAAATGGGTTAAATTCATTTTCTCCAAATCAACTCCAACCCTAATAAAATTCTTTTCCACACAACCACATGTAAGGCCTTAAATGCAATCTAAAAGTTAGGAAGGAGCCCTTACCTTCACGTTAGCTATAGCGTGCGATTACCGTACCGCGAGCAAATCCGGTAAAATCTCCGCTCGCAACGCCGCTTCCAAAGTTGGTCCCCTAGCACCGTAGCGTGGTAGTGAGCAACTTTCCCTTCTATCTCTTTGCAAAACGAAGCTTAGATCTAGGTGAAACGGGAAGGGTTGTGTTTGACGGTTTTGAAATCCCTAAACCGTTTTTCTTCGTTTTCGGATCAAAGAGGAAGAGTGAAGTTGAGTAATCCTTGTCCTATCACCCACTAAGCCTTGGGTTTCTATTCTTGAGAAAAAGGAAGTAAAGCAAAGCGAAAATGGAAGAAGGGGGAGATGGTTGTTTAACGCGAGCAGAGGAAGAAGATGGAAATTTTTTGCTTTTCTCTCCTTTCTCTTTCTTTCCTTTGCTTTTTCCTTTCTTTCTTTTTTTCCTCTTTTCCTTTCAAACATATACTTATATATTACTAATAATAATAATATATAATATATATATAAAATATATATATAATAATTAAACCTAAACCAATAAATATCTAACAACTCTGACCTCCATCACTTCACTCACATCACCAACTATTTTGATAAAAATATCTACTCTCGTCACAACTCAATTGTCAAATACAATATTCAGCAACCCGAGATATTTTGAACAAAACCGCCCAGATTTAAATTCTTCGAAACCCAAATAAATTATTCTTCGACAAATAATTTTAGTCCAATTTCCAAAAGTATATTTTCGACCTAAATACCGAAAACTGGGTTAAAAGCCTAAGCAATTTAACACAAAATACCCTAAAATTGTATAACCTAGGATTTAAAACTACGGGTCTTACACCAAGCATGTCACATAGATAGGGATGAGAAAGGTAAACTTGTAGATGTCACAAGGTTTAGAGGTATGATAGGATCCTTACTCTACCTTACAGCAAGCAGACTTGACATCATGTTTAGTGTCTGCATGTGTGCTAGATTTCAATCCAATCCAAAAGAGTCTCACCTTAGTGCAGTGAAGAGGATATTTAGATACCTCATAGGAACTAGAAACCTTGGACTGTGGTATCCTAAGGGATCTACCTGTACTTTAGTACGATTCTCGGATTCCGATTTTGCAGGATGCAAACTAGATAGGAAAAGCACCTCAGGTACTTGTCATTTGCTAGGTAACTCTCTTGTGTCTTGGTACAACAAGAAGCAAACTAGCATTGCTTTGTCCACTGCTGAGGCTGAGTACATTGCAGCTGGGAGCTGTTGTGCATAAATCCTCTGGATGAAACAGCACTTATGCGATTTTGGTGTTGACTTAGGGACAGTACCAATCATGTGTGATAATACAAGTGCTATTTGTATTACCAAGAATCCTGTCATGCATTCTAGGACTAAGCACATAAAGATAAGGCATCACTTCATAAGGGATCAATTTCAAAATAGGAATATAAAGCTTGAATATGTCAATACAGCTAATCATTTGGCTGACATATTTACCAAAGCTTTACCCAAAGAAAGTTTCCTACATATTAGGATGAAACTAGGAATAGTTGATCGGAATGAAATCTGATACAGGTGCCCAATCAATTGGAAAATCGATTATCCTGTGGACAAACAAGAAATGTGCTTTATGGAATCGATTGGAAAATCGATTGATGAAGCACAGTGTCTAATTTGTAAAATTAGATAACTCGAAATCGATTGGTTAATCGATTTGGTGGTTCTTTGTATCTGTTTGTGCTACTCTATTCCTAAAATCCAATCGATTAGGATATCGATTCCTTCTGCTCAAAGAATCGATTTGGTAATCGATTAGTTTGGTCCTAGACTTCAACTTGAGAAAGTTCAATCCCGAAATCGATTGTGCAATCGATTGCATCAATCTTTTTCTTGATGAATCGATTAGGACATCGCTGCTGAGACTATCAGTTTTCTGAACATCATTGTGTGATTAAGTCACTTATTCTAGAAAGATCTTTTGATCTTCTCTGTTGTAAATTTTTGTGAAACAACATTGTAACCAAACCGTGTAAAAATCCAGTAGTTAAACTGGTGGTTACCGTTCGTTGATGCTTGTGTTCATAAAGAAGGAACCTCATTGCGATCTTGTGTGAGTTTACCGGAATAACTCAAGGGATGCGATAGATGTATGTTAGAATCAAGATAGTTGGATAGATAGGCTAGGTGCTAGCTGGAAAATCTGTAAATCATTCTATAGAAGATTCTAGTGAAAAAAGGCTAAGATCAGGTTGATCTTGGGACTAGATGTAGGTTGTCTTACAGGCGATCGAACCAGGATAAATATATGAGTATCTCTCTCTTATCCCTTATCTTTTACTTCATTGTTTGGTTGATTAATATTGATACATGTTCTGTTTGATATTGCTTGAAAGATTAAATTTACATGCTTGTATCTAGATTGATTTGTTGAACAATTACTGTGTATGTTGCTTTATTAATTAGACAATACATGTAATTATGAACCTTCTCCTAGAATTAATTCTTTGGGACCTTGATTGATATTCTGTTTAATAAAATTGGTATTTGTTAAACTGTTTGGCATTCTTGTGAATTGTTCATTTGACTGTCATATACATATTTCTTGCATTAGAAGTCATATATTTCCTACACCTATTATAATTATTGTTGGGATATAATTGTCACCTTTTTAATAGTGGTTTAGATAAATACTAAATTTCATGATTTTTATTTGAAGGACTAAAAATTTATTTTTATTTTTATCATAGATTAAGTTGGGTCTTATAATTTTTTTTATTAATGGATTTTGAAAGAAAAAAAAGTTAAACAAATATATTTTTAAATTTGACGATGACACTAACAACATTATTTTATTGAAAAGTCTATGTAAAGTGGGATTTGTATTCATCAAAAGTCAGAAATCTCACCAATACATTCATAGATTTGTATTCAATTTATATCATGGTTTTTTAGAAGACAAAATGAATTAATATGAAAAACACTCCAAGCATAAGATATGCTAATTAGAGAGACGCAAAAACTAGATAGAAAATAAATTTCGGCAACAAATTTTGTATCTTCACATTCTAGAAAGTTCTAGATTTTTCAGCATTAACATAATTTTCATATGCTACAAAACACATTAACTACTAGACCATCGACACCTCCAACATTGACTTTCACTTTGCATTCAATACACATTTGCCTCATTTTAATATTTACTTAATCTCATGCTAAAGAAGTGTTATTCTAGGTGCCAAAATTATGCATTAACCAACGTTTCTCATATCCACTGGTTGTATTTTGATTTAATGTTACTATTACAGTTCTTATTCCGAATCTGGAACTCAACGAGACTTATTAGATTCAATGGTATATCTATTTAAGTTTTAAGCATGTAGAGACAATTATATGGAATCATTCATAATTACATGATTATATATTATATCTTATATATATTGATCAACATAAAGTTTTAATATATAGATTGGTGATGTAGCTACAACAAAACTATATGATTCTATATTGAAATTTATAAAATCTCCAACCTTTTCAAAGCTAGCATAATTTTCACATGGTTTTTTGTTTGGAACTAGATCTTCTACCCTTCATATATATTGTAAAAAAATATGATATATAAATAAGTGATCTTGTCAAAAAAATAGAAGATATATATATATATATATACACATAGGGTTAGGAACACGGTGCCATTGTTCATATTATGACACCTCCGATAATTTTCAAATGCATATTCATATTATAAAGTCCACCGTGGCATTAAAAGCTACTATCACATAGATCATATAAAAAAATTGACATTAATTTTTGTAAAATATATGTTTTTGATGAAGACAAAGACCAACGATTATGATCATGGCAACAAGCACAAAAAGAAGTTCAAATATCTTTGATAAACATTAAATTCAAACATATAAGATGTTTAAATATAAAGGTAAATGATGCAACCAATAACTCAAATACAGGAGAACCATTCATATTTATATATGCATATAAAGTATTTTCAAAAGTCAAAATCACATTAACAAAATCTTAAAACTAATATTTTTGACAAAATACAAAGTTGTATTCGAGTACAGCATAGTGTATCCGAATACAGACAGCAAGTTAGTAGTTAAACCTTCAAATCTGTATTCGACTACGATCTGGTGTATTCGAATACAAAGCAAGTCGGTGGCAAATTTCATGAATTTGTATTCGACTACATGAAAGGTGTATTTGAATACAAGGTGCAACTCTTGAATAAATTTGAACGTTACAAAGAGGTGTATTCAAATACACACATCCCGTATTCGAATACAACTAGAAGCAATACAATTTTTCAGATCTGAAATGGCTCCTGATCATTGTATTTATTCGTCGAACCTCTTGGATCATTGGCCACGAATCTGAAGAGATGTTTATGGAGTATAAATACACCATAAATTCATGTGAAACATCACACAATCCTTGAATCAAACCTTGAACAACTTTGAACAAAATTCTGATTTTCTACAAAGTACTTGCATTTCATTTTCATATCATTCAGAAAGATTCTCAAAGTACATGAAGTATTATTGGATTGAAATCATTATACCTCTCCAATATCCTTATTCCAAATCATATTATATCACATGTAAAAGAAAGTAGTATTTTCTTAAAGTAGCTTAATCTAAGATAGTGGTGTGCTATGTTAGAAGTTTGTAGCAGAAATCCCAGGGTGGGAGTTGTTTATTTTCTGACAATAAGTACATTAATATCTTGTGGTGTCCAAGAGGAATAGTTGTACCCTTGGTTATAAGAGGAACCAGGATAATTCTATTGTGCACATTTACTTACTGCATTTAGTTATTATCAGCTACTATCTTAAAACCAAAATTTATACTACCATATCATTGAAAATAAGAAAATCTCCTAACACCTAATTCACCCGCCTCCCTCTTAGGTTTACCTCTGTACTTATAATTGGAATCAGAGCAGGTTCAGGTAACTTACTCCATGATCATTACTCATTGCTTCTGCACAACCTATTTTCAGATACGGTGGTAGTAGTAACAAACCACCATGCTTCGCTAGAGAGCACTATGATTTTTGGAAGATACGTATGCAAGCGTATCTTGAAGCACAAGGAGACGATATATGGGATGCAATTGAAAATGATCCGCACTCTTTACTCATTTCCTTTCATTCAACATCAGATTTCTCAAATTTGTCCACATTTCCTCTCAAACCCATTTTTCACCAAACTATCAAAATCTCTTTTCTCAACATGGATGCACGCAAACGAGGACCAAGAATCAAGCATGCATCAATGGGTCCCTCAAGAAAACAAACCAAGAATCCAAATATCACAGATTTATCTAGGCTTCTACATACAACATTGATTATCGCCTTCTGCAATACTTTCTCAGTTACATTTTGATTTCGAAAGCTGGCAATTATTCCCAAATTTCGGAGTTTAAATTACTTATCATGTACTTTATGTATGAAGGATGTCCACTAAACTGGGCATACTTTGTTAAATCTGTAATGTTTGGGTCAAGGGAAGCGATTGGTTTACCATATGCTAAAGAAGTCTCTAGGATTTTGGAACATTTTGGGGTGGACTTCTCTTAAGAAGTCATGTATACACCTACTAAAGAAAACTTGTTCGATTTAGGCGTCCTACATAGCATGAGGATCGTATGGAATGAGGAGCTTCAATCTTTTGTGCATAAAGGTGACCTTGGTCAAACATCTTATTCCGCTCAAGAAAACACTATTGGCCCTTCCAATGCTGCTGCCCAAGCTGACGACGATGGCGGGGAAATAGCCTCTGATGATGAGCAATTTTCTAATCGCATGGTCATGAGCAAAGTTGACTCCTTACAGAGCTTCATCATAGCTCAATTCCAAAATCTGACCACCTCCATCGATACCCGCTTTCAAACCATTGAAACTACTATTGCTCACAACCATGAAACCCTATCTCGAGACATTAGTAGTTTATCTGACAAGCTTGATCATCTTCACCTCCCGACAGATGTTGACATGTAGTTCGACACTAGGATTCTATTTGTAATGCTTTGAAGTACTGCCATATATTTTGTTGTATGTTATGCCTTGTAGTTTGTTTCATGTACTACTTTGTAGTTTCTCTTCTGTACTATTTTATGATGTTATCATTCCAAACCGGTTTACTATATCTTCGTTTATGATGTACTTCATTGAACATGACTCCGGTCTAAATTATGCCATTTTCTTTTGCTTCCAATGTGTGATATTTATTTTCATCCTTGTTATTAGTGTTTATATGCTTGAACTTGTATGTATTTTATATTTTTCCTTCTTTTTGATCATGTCAAAAGGGGGAGAAAATTTGGTATTATTGTTTCTTTAAAAACCTTGTAGGTCGTCAAACAATTTTTCACATTGATCACATACATTCAAGATCAATGGGGGAGTATGCATAAATTACGAGGAAGCAATGATTAGAATGATGCAATCTCTCCTAAACAACAACAACAACATTTTGTCATAATCAAAAAGGGGGAAAATGTAAAATACATGTTTTTGATGAAGACAAAGACCAACGATTATGATCAAGGCAACAAGCTCAAAAAGAAGTTCAAATATCTTTGATAAAGATTAAATTCAAACATATTAGATGTTTAAATGTAAAGGTAAATGATACAACCAATAGCTCAAATACATGACAACCATTCATATTTATATAAGCATATAAAATATTTTCATAAGTCAAAATTACATTAACAAAGTCTTAAAACTATTATTTTTGACAAAATACAAAGATGTATTCGAATACAGCATAGTGTATTCGAATACAAACAACAAGTCAGTAGCTAAACCTTCAAATCAGTATTCAACTACGACTTGCTGTAGTCGAATACAAAGCAAGTCAGAGGCAAATTTCACGAATCTGTATTCGACTACATGAAAGGTGTATTCGAATACAAGGTGCAAATTTTGAATAAATCTGAATGTTATAAAGAGGTGTATTCGAATACACACATCCTGTATTTGAATACAATTGGAAGCAATACAATTTTTCAGATCTAAAATGGCTCTAGATCATTGTATTTGTTTGTCAAACCTCTTGGATCATTGGCCACGAATCTGAAGAGATGTTTATGGAGTATAAATACACCATAACTTCAAATCAAACATCACAGAGTCCTTGAATCAAACCTTGAACAACTTTGAACAAAATTATGATTTTTACAAAGTACTTGCATTTCATTTTCATATCATTCAGAAAGGTTCTCAATGTACTTGAAGTATTATTGGATTCAAATCATTATACCTCTCCTATATCTTTTTTCCAAATCATATTATATCACTTTTAAAAGAAAGTAGTACTTTCTTTAAGTAGCTTAATCTAAGATAGTGGATTAATCTCTTGTGGTGTGCAAGAGGACTAGATGTACCCTTGGTTATAAGGGGAACCAGGATAATTCTATTTAAACATTTACTTAGTTATTATCAGCTACTATTTGAAAACCGAAAATTCAACTACCATATCATTGAAAACAAGAAAATCTCCTAATACCTAATTCACCCCCCTCCCCCCCTCTGTACTTACAATTTGAAATGATTTGTTTTGTCAATGACATATATCAAAAATATTTTTTTAATAGAAAATCATAAATAAGACGTTAATATTGAATTATATAAAAGATATATTAAATATTTTTAGATTTTAATAAAATTTTATAGGCATGATCTATGTGATAATATCTTTCAATATGATAATAGATTTTGTAATGAGGTTATATGTTAAATAACTATTAAAGATGTCACAATTTATATTTGACACCATGGTGTCATACTTAATACTATATCACCTGTGAAAATGTTTTATCACATATCCATTGTTGGATTGAAAATTATATTCACAAAGGGCATATCTATTTGCGAATTTAGTTAAAATTATAGAAAGAAAAATAAGGTAAATCCAAATCGGTTGCTTTTAGGAAAACAAATTGTAAAACAGCAAAGAAAAAGCAAAAGTTCATGTCAAACTGATTTAAACATACTTTCTGATGCACAAGATCAGCAGATAGCTGCAAGTACAAAGCATACTTATTTGTACAGCACAACACAGATTGAATGCACACAAAACATAATTTAATTAATACATGGTAACAAATACTTACAATGGAAACTTGGTTTTGAAAACGGAAAAAGAAAATACAAGATTATGGAAAATATAGGAGACACTTAGGAAACTCTCAAGATTTCTTAACAGATATATGCTTGTTGTATTCCACTCTGCCTTGAGCTTGAAGGGGAGCCTTCCTTATATAGAGGGAGGATTCCATTTGTGCTGTAATAAGTGGTGGAGGAAATGATGAGATTCTTTCCACTTTCGGTGCCACGTTTGAGTGCTGGTGTAGATGGCAGACAAGTGCCAATCAACTTTTGCTTTTGCGTTTTGCTTTTTAGAAAATATTTGTTTTCTGTTTTTCAAATTACTTTTTTTTTTGTTTTTTATTAAGTCTGGAATCGGGTCAAGCCCGTTTACGTTATTCTAGACTATATTTTTACGAAAATTGGGCTAAGTCCATTACATGATATATAAGACTTTTTTATTTTATTTTTTTTTTCAAAACGGGCCAATAGTATTGGGCCATTTATGTTATGGGTACAATGCCGAAACAGTCGTCTTCATTTTCATAATCCATATTAATGGTGTCTTCTGAAATGCTGTCTGAGGAATGTTTTGATGATTGGGCCTTACTTTTGAGGAGTTGGGCCATGATTTCAAAATATTCTTCTTCGGATTTTGCCGCTGCTAGTTGAGTTTGGGCAAAAGACTTTTGGGCCAAGAATGTAGTTACCATTTGGTCTGGTTTCTTCATTCCTTGTTTATGGAGCCATGTTGATACTGCTTGCTTCTTGAGACTTTGAGGAATAGAGAATTTTGTCCACCATCTGACTTTGAATTTTCTGACAAGGATGGTTTGGGTCTCTTTTAGGTTGATGTCAAAATACCATGCTAAAACCCATGGTAGAAAGAATTTTGTAGAGAATAGCATTAGGGGGTGAAAAATGCGTTCTCTGTCTGTTGGTTTGTAATTTGTTTTGTACAATTGGAAGCTTTCTTGGACTTCCGATTTAAAGATGTCTGGAATAGAACCAAAGAACTTCCACCAATGAGCAAACCATTGAGGAATTTTAGAAGGTTCCATAGTAAGGTTAAAGAAAAATAGCCAAGTGTGGCTAAATTTTTGGTTTTGGATGAGAAAGGTGTTATACCAGGCTTGTTGATAATCCCAGTAATTAAAGGTTCTACAATGGTTTATTGAATTTTTGAAATCAAGTGGGAATTGTTTTAGTGTGTGTAAGTTTGGTCCCCATTCTGATGGTGGGATGATTTTGTGGATTTTTGCAGTTGAATAAGCAACTGGACCTTCTTTTGGGTTATCTTGAATGGTTACAGAACCTGTACATTCAAGAATAGATTTGTAATAAGGCTGGGATTTTGATAAATCATATGGTTTTTAAAAAACCAGCCTTCTGGGAAAATCTTTGAGATGACGGATTGAGGATTTCTATTATAGAAATGATCCTCAATTGTCCAAATGTTTTGGTAATCAGTTTTGACAAAATATTCAGATTTTTGTTTGAACAAAGTATTTTCAGAATAATTTAAAATAATTTTTGAGGTTTCTCCTTGAGAGAGTTTTGAAATTATTTTACAGGATGGTTGTTCCTATAAGGTTTTTGAAATAATTTTCTGAGAAGGGGTTTTTGAAGATTCTCCCTTCTCCTGTCCCGCAAACGAAGGTAATTGAATCTGGAGGGATTCAATTTCTTGTTGCAGTTTGTGGAGTTTTGCAATTTTTTGTAGCTGCATATTTTCTTCAAGTGAGCCTTTGATTTCTTGGAAATTGTCAGGACCAATTGTTGCTTGGCTGGCAAGCCATTTTTGTAATTGGTTTTGACCATCATTTTCTTCAACAGGAGAGAAATTCTCTAGTTAGAAAATCTGGAATTGAGTTTTGGTCTCCTTTTATAAATTCAATTTCAAAATAAAAAATGCTAAGAATTGCTTGCCATCTAGCAAAAATTTGTTTTGATGCAATGTTTTGAACATCTTTTTGTAAAACTTCTTTTGCAGATTTGCAATCAATTCGAAGTAAAAATTTCTGGTTGAGTAAATCACTTTCAAATTTTGTAATACACATGACAATTGAAAGAATTTCCTTTTTAATAGTAGAGTAATTCTTTTGGCAATCATTCCAATGTGCAGAAGTAAACTGTACAATGCATTCTTTGTTATCAATTTTTTGCTTAAGGATACCCCATATACTATGTTAGAAGCATCTGTTTCAACAATTTTTTGGGCTGATGGGTCAGCTAGATGTAGGCAAGGTAATTCCTTGACTTGGTTTTTGATAATTTGAACTATCTTTGTGTGTTCTTCAGTCCACGCGACAGGTTTTTTCTTTAATCTATCGTGAAGGGGTTTTGCTATCCTATTAATGTTAGGACAAAAGTCTAAAACATAGTTCACAGATCCTAAAAATCTTTGTAATTGTGTTTTCTCAAGGATTTTGTCAGGAAATTTATCAGCGAAGGACAGGGACCTTTCAATGGGCGTAATAGTGCCCCGGGAGATGTAATGTCCTAGGAAACGGATTTTTGTTTGGAAAAGAGAGACTTTAGATTTTGAAACTACCATTCCATTTTTCTTAGTAATCATTAAAAATGTTATAAGATGTTTGAAATGTTGTTCAATGGTTTCAGAAAATATTAGGACATCGTCAATATAGACAATGCAGAATTTCGAAAATGGATTAAAAATTTCATTCATAATTCGCTGGAATTCTGAAGGAGCGTTTTTTAATCCAAAAGGCATTATTGTCCATTCATATTGGCCAAAAGGGACCGTAAAAGTTGTTTTGTATCGATCTTTTGGATCAATTTGAATTTGCCAAAACCCTGATTTCATATCAAATTTTGAAAATACAGAAGAAGAGTGTAATTTTTGTAAAAGATCTTTCTTGTTTGGAATCGGATAACGAATCCATTTTAAAGCGTTGTTTAAAGGTTTATAGTTGATGACCAACCTTGGTGTACCTCTTTCTATTTCAGAATTTTTATTTACGTAGAAAGCTGCACAACTCCAGGGTGACCTAGATTTTGTAATTAGACCTTTTTGTTCAAGATCCTCGATTTCTGCTTTGTAATGTTTTTCAAGATCGTAATTCATTTGAATAGGTCTAGCTTTAGTTGGGATTTGTCTATCGGAAAAGCCATTCTCATATGGTAGGTCTACCATATGTTGTTTTCTATTCCAAAAAGCATTTGGTAAATCCGAACAAATTTCATTTTCAATCCTCTTCTGGAGATCTGCAATTTGCTGTTTTACGAAATTATTTTGTAATCGTTGTTCAATTTTGAGAAAAGAAACATCTTGTTTTAAGAAATATAAGTGTTTTTCTTTTCCTTGAATCAAACAATTTAATTCAGATTAGTAAATAGAACAAGCTTTTAAAAGATTTAAATTCTTTGTTCTGGGTTTTTCAATAAAAGGGAAAATAATTTTTGCTTCTTTTGTTTTGCAAGAAATACTGTCGTAGTTGACCGAGTAGGGAGTTATCATATTAATGAAAGGAGTCCCTAAAATAACAGTATGAGTAATATTTTCCAACAAGACGAAAGGAGTTTTGATTGAAACATTACCATTTTTAAGGGAAGCTTCAGTTTTACTTTTTATAATCATGTTGGAGTTATTAGCCGCAACAAGTTTTTCATTAGATTTTTGTAGAAATCTATTTGGTACAATGCTACTTGTTAAGCAATTTAAATCTGCTCCAGTATCAAAAAGTGCGATTGTTTCAAATTTGAAGTCTTCGGAAAAGACTAAGTTAATTTTTATCAAATATTTTCTTGTTGTTATAGTTCTTAAAACAAACAAGAAATCCTCTGGGATTTCTTCTAAGTTTTTAATTTTGTTAGAATATTCTTCATTTTCTCTTTCTTCTTCATCTTGTTCATGGTCAGAGGTTTGATTTTGTACCTGAGAAAGAAGATTTTGAAGAATGTTTGAATCAATTTCTTGTTTTTGTTTAAGAGTTTTTAACTCTTGTTTTACGATTTTAATCTCTTCTTGAAGAGATTGAATTGTGACATGTGCTTGTGACTTTGCTCTCTTTCCTAAGATATTTGTTAGGTCATAAGTGGTCTTAGGAAGTAATTTTGATGAGGATGTAGGAGGTTGGCCTTGTTTTGATTCAAAAGTATTTAAAAGTTTTCCTATTATTTCTTTTTGAAGTTTTGTATCTTCTACCTGTTTAACAATATCAAGAATTAGTTCTTGATCCTTTGTTAAAACATTAATGGATTTTGTACTTGCTTCTGAATCACTAAGAGAGTCAGAGGCTCCTAGTTCATCAAACTGTAAGGGTTTATTATTTTCTGAAGAACCCATTTCAGAATCTGTGGCAGTTTCTTCTTCAGAGGTTTCTAAAAGTATTGCCTCTATTTTTTGAATTGTTTCTTCATCGATTTTTAATTCATGGAGCTTTTTGTTTCTTTTGCAATATCTTGAAATGTGTCCTGTTTGGCCACACTTGTAACAAGTTATTTGTTTTGACGTTTGAGGTTCGGACTTCTTTTGAAAAGGTTTTTTCTTGTAAAAATTTGGTTTTCTTTGGTTGTAAGAATTTTGGGGTGTAGAAAAGATGGGCTAGAAATGTTGGAATGGAAAACAGAATTGTCGTATTCATTTGTAGATCTGAAACTGCGATAGTATGACCAAGAAAAAGACAAAATTAATTATTGGTTGTGAAATAAGTAGAAAATAAACCTTGGAAGAATCCTAAACTTGTGAGGAGTACCTAGACTAAAAAAATGCGAATGTCCATTTTGATTAAGAGGAACATCATCAATTGTTGCATGTAACATGTGGTCTCCATTGAAGTAGAAATGCCGATTTACAAGGAACGGGGCGAGGGGGGGGGGGGGGGGGGGGGGGGGGGTTCAAGAATGATTTTAGTTTAAGAAAAATGAGAACGGAGAATTTTTTTGTTAGCTTAAAAGCATAAATTCAGGTTGTTATGGGATTAACAGAACCTAGGTTTTCCGTGAATGGGTAAGAAATTTGTGCATCAGAAAGTATGTTTAAATCAGTTTGACATGAACTTTTGCTTTTTCTTTGCTGTTTTACAATTTGTTTTTCTAAAAGCAACCGATTTGGATTTACCTTGTTTTTCTTTCTATGGTTTGGCGATTTGGTTTCTTTTCATTGAGTTAAAAAACTTTCTAAATCATATGCGAAATTATGAACACCAATTGATAAAAGAATTTCTCTCCTATTATTGGTGACCCTTTGATCCAGGACATTCGTTCGTTGATCTAGGACGTTCGTTTATATATAAATTTTCTCTTCCTTCTTCCTTCTACTTTCTTTTTCTTTCTTAGGTTTCAAGAAAAGAAACTTAAGGCTTGGTGGGTGAGAAAGAATAGATTTCCAAGCTTCCTTCTTCTTCTCTGTTCAAAAACAAGGAAACGGTGTTAGGGGTTTTCAAAACCGTCAAATCGAAATCCTCGTTTTTCTTCGACATTTGAGCTTCATTTCGTTATTTTGTACTGTGTTTGTGTATCACAAAAATGTACAATACAAAATAAAATAATTAACTTTATTTTATTCACTTTGAATATGATTATAATCAAGGACACTTTGAAAAGAACATTATGCAATCATAACAAGTTGGATTAAAATAGAGTTTAATGAAAGCACATATTTTGTACGAAATCATTTTATGAAATCGTTAAATCATATTATTATATATATGTGTGTTAAAATAGATTAGAAAGTGATATAAAAAATGGACATCATGATGTTATATAATTGATATACTATGTTAAACTTTTTAAACTATTAGAGTATAATTTATAAACTCTTTCTAATAAATATTTATTCTTACTTAAAAGTGTATTGTTCCCTTTGAAGAAGTATAATCTTTTAATATTCATCCTAAATATATCTAATATCAAAAGACGACTAAATTTAAAGTGATGAAATAAATAATTATTAGTGTGAAAGGTAGACAAGTGTGGTGTGCTTGTATAATTTCCTTTTCTAAGAATATGATCATTAATATTTGTATAGTTTGATAGTGATTGTGTAAACATTTGTGGTTACTTGGTGTAGGCGTGATACATTTGAGTTTCAAAGGAGTTATTCTAGAACTTGGAGGCTTTATCATGTCGATTTTAATGATATATAGTCTTAAGCGTATACCGACCATCATTACTTAATGGTACAAAAACTATTTGACATGAGATTTGATTGGACTAAACTGTGAAAGTTAAGTACATCGATAAAATGAAGAAAAGGGAAAGAAATCACTTGAAATTTTTTTATAGTATATTATTTGGTCAAAGATTGTGTAAAGAAATTTGTTTTGAAAAGTCAATAAATTTGTGTATTTGAAATTTGTAGTAATATCTATAGGGACATGTTCCCACATCCGTTTCATATGCTTGAACATTAGAAAGGCCTTCACGAAGAGAATAGAAAAATGAAAGTGACAGGAAAACTAGTGAAATAAAGAATGGAGAAAGATAGTCAACAAGAACACAAGATTTTCCACAACAAAAAAGTTCTAGAGAAATGAAATAATATGAGACATATAGTAAAAAAAAGTAAAGAACTCGAATTGGGAATACAAAAGAAACAAATTACTTAAGCTCTGAAATTATTATTATTATTATTTTGAAAATTTGGAAAAGGAAAATGAATGAAATTGAAGAAAATAAATGGAAGGAAAGAAGAAAATCAAATAGAATGTGTAACACCCCGTTTTTCAAAGTGAGAGTGTATTTTTTTTTTTTTAAGAAATTAAAATACAATACATAATCAAATAAGGTAAAACCCTTGGGTAAATAATTGAGTCATTATAATTTACAAACAGCGAAAAAGTTTTCTTTTTCAAAAAATAAATCCAAAGTATGTCCTGATGCCAACATTAGTACATGTACATCCTTCCAATATAAAATAAAAGTAGTCCAAAAGAAAGACATATGTATCCTGAGTGACAACCAAGTCTGATCATTCTATACATAACAAAAAAAAACTATACGCCTCGAGTAATCTCTACGCGCCCCGTGAGATCCTCCTAACGTAACTCCAATCAAGCATTCCCATCCACATTCCCATCCGTAGGGTACGAACCAGTAGGACCGCCTTGACTCTCATCTGAGGGCAAAGCCCAGATTTCCACAATAGTTGTAAAGGGTCACAAACCGAAATTAACAGTTAACAAATAACATATAAGTTTTCAAATGCACAAAATACCCCTTTCAACTTAGCATGCATCTTAAAAAGTTTTCCATGTGCTAAAAGCTCATACAATGCTTACCAAATGATAATGAAATCAAAATAAAGTTCTCAATCCATTAAATAATACATAACTGACCAATGCATGGATAATCAATCGAGAAATCCATCATCTAACACAAAATAAGATTACCTACTGTGCCAATCGATTGGGCAAATCGATTTCTTGAAAGTTTTTAGTAAAAATTGAACCCCAGACTTGCCTCAATCGATTGGAGCAATCGATTTCAAGAAGGATTGAGCCCCTGTATTGTCCAATCGATTGGGTAAATCGATTTCGTGGAAGACAGAGTCCCTGTATTGGATCCAATCGATTGGGCAAATCGATTTTGAGAAAGACAAAGCCCCTGTGTTGAATCCAATCGATTGGGCAAATCGATTTTGGGAAAGACAAGGCCCCTGTGTTGAATCCAATTGAATCCAATAGAATCCAATCGATTTAACATATCGATTTCTCAAATCATTTTGAAAAAAACATATCACAGAATCGATTGGGTAAATCGACTTCAGGAAGGACATAGCCCCTGTAATTCATCAAATCGATTGGGTAAATCGATTTCCCTGTGTATTCTTTCAAAAATTCATAAACCAACTCAATCACAATGTGAATCAAAACACACCTACACATTATTTCAAACCATAACACTTAGCAAAATCAACACAATCATACTTTGAATCGAAACACACTTACACATAATTTCAAACCATAACACTTAGCAAAATCAACACAATCATAATTTGAATCAACCACGACTCGTGTGCCAAGCACCCTAATGCAATGCGTATATGCCAGAATGCATGGACTTGGAATTCCAAACCAAAACCCTCCTCGAAGGGCCGTAAATCATAATTGTACCCCCTATCGCAGGCCAAAGTACCAATTACCGAGGTGCCACCTATCACGGGTCAGCACGATTTACTAAAAAGCGTAAATCGTAAACGTACCACCTATCACGGGTCAGTACTGTTTACCAAGGTGCCACCTATCACTGGTCAGCACGATTTACTAAAAGAAAAAGCGTAAGTCGTAAAGGTACCGCCTATCACAGGCCAAAGTACTATTTACCAAGGTGCCACCTATCACGGGTCAGCACAACCTACCAAAAAGTAAATCGTAAACGTATCACCTATCATAGGTCAATACTGTTTACCGAGGTGCCACCTATCACGGGTCAGCACAATTTACCAGAATGAAATGCATGAACATACACTGACTCCATCCACAAGAATCGTTAAGTAAATGCAGATATTAAAAAATTCCCCATTTTCAATACTCATTTAACTTAAACGATTTTAACGCCAAACATTAAGCAAACAGACATATTAAGAGATTCCCCATTCTTAATATACTTTTGATTTAAACGATTTCCACCACAAAACATTCAATAAACAAGACATTAAGAGATTCCCCAATCTTAATACTCATTTAACTGAAACGATTTTTTCAAAACAAACATTAAGTAAACAAGACATTAAGAGATTACCCATTCTTAATACTCATTTAACTGAAACGATTTTTTCAAAACAAACATTAAGTAAACAAGACATTAAGAGATTCCCCATTCTTAATTCTCATTTAACTTAAACGATTTTCAAAACAACATTAAGTAACCGAGACATTAAGAAACTCCCTATTCTTAACGCCCAGTTAACTTAAACGATTTTCACAAACACACATTAAGTAAACAAGAAATTAAGAGATTCCCCATTCTTAATAACCGTTTAACTTAATGGTTTTCAAATTCCACATAGAACAAAATCAAACATACTTTCACATTCAATCCATAATTCGCACCAAATCATTTTCCACACAAAACACATCTCAAGTCTCATCAGTATCAATTAAGAATACGTCAAAAACAACGAACACAAATCAACATAATCCACCACCCAAACACACAAGTTTCATTCATTCAAAATCATACATAAATGAGTTTAAAATTCATTTTCCACAAAGCATTCATCAATATAACCCAAAACCTAACTCTAAGGTCTTACCCATAAAGCCTTAGATACATTTTCCCCAAATCAATACTCCAACCCTAATAAAATTCTTTTCCACATAACCACAGATAAGGCCCTAAATGCAAACTAAAAGTTTGGAAGGAGCCCTTACCTTAACGTTAGCTTTAACGTCGATTTACGACACCACGATCGATTCTGGTAAAAACTTTGCTCGCGACGACGCTTCCAAAGTTAGCTCACTAGCACCGTAGTATAGTGGTGAGCAACTTTCCCTTCTATCCCTTCGCGAAACGAAGCTTGGATCCAGAGGAAACGGCGAGATTTGTGTTTGACGGTTTTGAAATCCCTAAACCGTTTTCCTTCATTTTCGGATCAAAGAGGAAGAGTGGAGTTGAGTTATCTTTGCTATCTTACCCACTAAGACTTGGGTTTCTATTCTTGAACAAAAGGAAGCAAAGAAAACGAAAACTGCATAACAATGGAGGAAGGGGGAGTTACGCGAGACAGAGGAAGAAGATGGATTTCCTTTTCTCTCCTTTCTTTTTCTTTCCTATGTTTTTCCTTTCTTTCTTGTTCCTTTCCTCCTATTTCTTTCCTTTCCTTTTCTATATATATTTATATATATTAATTATATTTAACAAATATCTCTAACTCTAGATATTTATTAAATTTATCAGTTTACCCATAACACATTAAATTCTTTGTAAAGGATTCACCGTAGTTAATTTAATTTATTTGTCGACGAGAAATTCTAATCGGGCATCAAAATATCTTTTTGGTCATATAAACTCCAAAATATTAATAACTTGGCTAAAAAGCCTCTGAGTTCAATACCAAAATCCAATAAAATACATAAGGTATAATTTAAAATTACGGGTCTTACATTACTACCCCCCTAAAATTAGTTTCGTCCTCGAAACTATGTGTCGATAAATAACTCTGGGTGTTGTGCCCTCATCTTGCTCTCCAGTTCCCAAGTCGCATCTCCAGTAATTGGGTTCCAAATCACCTTGACCAACGAAACATCCTTGGTCCTCAATCGCTTAATCTTCCTGTCATCAATTCTCACAGGTGGTACTTCGAAAGACAAGTTATCCTTTAGCTGGATTGTGTCTGGTTCGATCACATGAGATGGATCCGCAAGATATTTCCTCAACTATGACACATGAAACACGTCATGAATATTGGACAGTATCGGAGGCAATGCAATCCGATAAGCAACAGGCCCAATTCGTGCAGAAATCTGATATGGCCCAATGAATTTCGGAGTCAACTTCTTCGATTTCAATGCTCTACCAACTCCAGTAGTAGGTGTGACTCTTAGAAACACATGGTCACCCTGTTCAAATTCTAACAGTCTGCGACGCTTGTCCGCATAACTCTACTGACGATCCTGTGAAGTCTTCATTCTCTCCTTGATCTTCCTTACCTTAGCTGTAGTCTGTTGCACCATCTCTGGTCCGACAATCATATTTTCACCGTCCTTATACCAACACAAGGGCGTTTGACACTTGCGCTCATATAAAGCTTCATATGGTGCCATCCCAATACTTGCGTGGAAACTATTGTTGTAGGTAAACTCAATCAACGGAAGTACATCATCCCAACTTCCTCTATCATCTAATACACAGGCTCTCAATAGATCTTCCAAGGAATGATTCGTCCTTTCAGTCTGTTCGTCCGTTTGTGGATGGTAAGCTGAACTCAATCGTAGTGTCGTTCCCAACGCTTCGTGCAATGCTCCCAAAAAATCTGATGTGAACTTTGGATCACGATCTGATACAATACTCGATGGTACCCCGTGTAGCCTCACAATTTTCGCAATGTAAATCTCTGTTAGTTGATCTACCTTATAAGTGGTCTTTACTGGCAAAAAGTGTGCGGATTTAGTCAGTCTATCCACTATCACCCATATAGAATCATTCTTTCTCCTTGTTTTAGGCAATCTAGTTATGAAATCCATGGAAATGTTGTCCCACTTCCATTCGGGTATATCTAAAGGTTGCAACATCCCAGCAGGTCGCTGATGTTCCACCTTCGCTTTCTGACAAGTTAGGCAAGTCGATACATACTCCGCTATATGCCTCTTCATTCCTGGCCACCAATAAGTCTGCCTCAAATCCTGATACATCTTTGTCGCTCCAGGATGAATACTCAACTTACTCTTATGAGCCTCTTCTAAAATCGCTTTCCTCATATCTGCAATTTCTGGTACACAAATCCTACCATTACATCGCAAAATATTATCTGATCCAATCTTGAATTCTGTGGTCTTCCCTTGCACTATTAGGTTCCTTTTCTCTTGAATTAAGGTGTCATCTTGAGAATTTGCAATGTCTTCAAGTAGTCCACTCGAAACCTTAATCATTCTGAATTTCAAAATTCCCGGTGCAAACTCTACGTTCAAGTGTAGGTCTCTAAAAGCTTCCCACAACTCTTGTTGTCTAGCCATAATTGTAGAAGACACCGACACACTCCTTCTACTCAACGCGTTAGCCACTACATTGGCCTTCTCAGGGTGGTACTGCAGTGTGAAATCAAAATCCTTAAGAGTTTCCATCCATCGCCTCTGGCGCATGTTCAATTCCTTCTGATCAAACAAATATTTCAAGCTTTTATGGTCACTGAAAACTGTGAACGTGCACCCATATAAATAGTGCCTCCAGATCCTCAATGCAAAAACAACCGCCGCAAGCTCCAAATCATGAGTAGGATAGTTCCTCTCATGATTCTTCAATTGCCTTGAGGCATAAGCCACAGCTTTCTTGTGCTGCATCAGAACACATCCCAACCCTTGGTGAGATGCATCACAATAAACTTCATAGGGTTCATCTGATTGCGGTAACACCAACACTGGTGAGGTTGTCAATTTTCTCTTTAGTAATTGAAAATTTTCCTCACACTTCTCCGTCCATGCGAACGGTTGATCTTTTCTGGTAAGTTGTGTCAATGGAGTCACAATCTTAGCAAAACCTTCAATAAACCTCTTGTAGTACCCTGCCAGTCCCACAAAACTTGGTATGTCAGTGACAGTCTGAGGCTGTTTCCAAGCAAACCGCCTCGATCTTAGCTGGATCTACAGCGATTCCTTCCTTGGTTATCACATGTCCTAAGAAACTCACTTTCTCTAGCCAAAATTCACACTTTGACAGATTGGCATACAATTGCTTCTCACGTAAAATCTCAAGAACTTGACGTAAATGTTCTCTATGCTCCTCTTCAGTTCTTGAATAAATCAATATATCATCAATGAACACCACAGCAAATTTATCAAGGAATGGATTAAAGATTTTGTTCATGTAGTCCATGAAAATTGCTGGTGCATTGGTAACTCCAAACGGCATCACGAGATATTCATAATGTCCGTAACGGGTTCTGAAAGCAGTTTTCTAAATATCTCCTTCTCTTACTCGAATCTGATGGTAACCCGACTTCAGGTCAATTTTCGAAAATACTGCGGCCCCCCTTAATTGATCCATTAAATCATCAATGTGTGGCAAAGGATAACGATTCTTAATAGTTGCCTTATTAAGCTGTCTGTAATCCACACATAACCGCGAGCTTCCGTCTTTCTTCTTAACTAGTAAAACAGGAGCTCCCCATGGCGATACACTTGGTCTAATAAATTTCTTCTTCAACAAATCTTCAATTTGGCCCTTGAGCTCATTTAATTCCGATGGTGACATTCGGTATGGTGCAATCGAAATTGGTCCCGTTCCTGGGTGCAAATCAATGAAAAACTCCACTTCTCTTACTAGTAGCAATCCTGGAATTTCTGTTGGGAATACATCCCGGTACTCATTGACAAGAGTCACATCTTCTATGTTCACATTTATCCTTGCCTCCATATTAGCCAGAGACAAAAACTCATGAGTCCCTTCACTTAGCGACACTTGGAGTTTGTTAGCGGCTAAATACTTAACAACTCCTGGTTCGGGGAAAAGAACCAATTTACGAGCACAATCCAAGATCACATAATGATAAGACATCTAATCCATACCGAGAATGACCTCGAGTGATTGTAGAGGTAAACAAATCAAATTAACCAAGAAATCCCTATTTTGAATAGTCATTTGACAATGTAAACATGCAGAATTTACGGTCAAAGTCTTAGCAGGTGTGGACACAACCAAATCAAAAGGTAAAGCAGATACAAATAACTTCAACCGATTCACACAATCCATAGCAATGAAGGAATGGGTTGCCCCCGAATCAAAAAGTGCATTTAGAGTGTTACATGCAATCTCACAGTCACGTTGAATCAGATTGCCAGATGGATTCCCCTCTTCAGCACTCACACAATAAATGCGTCCTCTAGCAGTAGGACGAGTAGCCCTAGCTACATTCACAACTGGTTCCACCTTTGGAGCCGTGCAATCCCTTGCCACGTGCCCTGGCTTCCGACAATTGTAGCAGGTGAGAACATTAGAGGTACAAGTACTAGCATAATGTCCCTCTTCCCCACATCGGAAACATCGAAGCACTTGTCCCAATTGTCTTCCAAAATTCTGGTTTCCTGAGCGATTCTGCCCACTGTTGTTATTTTGTGGTCGAGTATAGGGTTTAACAACTTGTTTCCCCTTGTTGTTCTGATAATTCACCCGACTGGGCCCTCCAGCACTAAAATTTCCTCCTCAGCTAGCCCTCTTATTCTTCATATCCTCAACTTCCCTACATTTTTCCACAAGGACTTGGAAACGTTGAATTCCCAAGCATGTTATTCATCGCCTCCGCCATTCGATCATCCCTGTTAGCATTGGCTCTTGGAGCGTCATCCCTTCTTGGCGGAATGGTTTCCCTATAAAACCATCATCAAGTAGAATCTTAACAGTACTTCAAATAATTCTAAAATTAGCTTCCGACCACATCAACACATAAAAATTATTTCGGACTTGACCACTCAAACCACCTAAACCGACGCATGATCAGACGACAACTCCCAACCTATAGGTTGACCTACAATCTATAACCAAAGGTTCCACATCTCCCAAAGAAAACCAAACCAAAGCTCTGATACCACAAATGTAACACCCCGTTTTTCAAAGCGAGAGTGTATTTTTTTTTTCAGAAATTAAAATACAATAAATAATCAAATAAGGTAAAACCCTTGGGTAAATAATTGAGTCATTATAATTTACAAACAACGGAAAAGTTTTCTTTTCCAAAAAATAAATCCAAAGCATGTCCTGATGCCAACATTAGTACATGTACATCCTTCCAATATAAAATAAAAGTAGCCCAAAAGAAAGACATATGTATCCTGAGTGACAACCTAGTCTGATCATTCTATACATAACAAAAAAAAAACTATACGCCTCGAGTAATCTCTACGCGCCCCGTGAGATTCTCCTAACGTAGCTCCAATCAAGCATTCCCATCCACATTCCCATCCGTAGGGTACAAACCAGTAGGACCGCCCTGACTCTCATCTGAGGGCAAAGCCCAGATTTCCACAATAGTTGTAAAGGGTCACCAACTGAAATTAACAGTTAACAAATAACATATAAGTTTTCAAATGCACAAAATACCCCTTTCAACTTAGCATGCATCTTAAAAAGTTTTCCATGTGCTAAAAGCTCATACAATGCTTACCAAATGATAATGAAATCAAAATAAAGTTCTCAATCCATCAAGTAATACATAACTGACCAATGCATTGATAATCAATCGAGAAATCCATCATCTAACACAAAATAAGATTACCTACTGTGCCAATCGATTGGCCAAATCGATTTCTTGAAAGTTTTTAGTAAAAATTGAACCCCAGACTTGCCTCAATCGATTGGAGCAATCGATTTCGAGAAGGATTGAGCCCCTGTATTGTCCAATCGATTGGGTAAATCGATTTCGTGGAAGACAGAGTCCCTGTATTGGATCCAATCGATTGGGCAATTCGATTTTGAGAAAGACAAAGCCCCTGTGTTGAATCCAATCGATTGGGCAAATCGATTTTGGGAAAGACAAGGCCCCTGTGTTGAATCCAATTGAATCCAATTGAATCCAATCGATTTACCATATCCTTTTCTCAAATCATTTTGAAAAAAACATATCACAGAATCGATTGGGTAAATCGACTTCAGGAAGGACATAGCCCCTGTAACTCATCAAATCGATTGGGTAAATCGATTTCCCTGTGTATTCTTTCAAAAATTCATAAACCAACTCAATCACAATGCGAATCAAAACACACCTACACATTATTTCAAACCATAACACTTAGCAAAATCAACACAATCATACTTTGAATCGAAACACACTTACACATAATTTCAAACCATAACACTTAGCAAAATCAACACAATCATAATTTGAATCAACCACGACTCGTGTGCCAAGCACCCTAATGCAATGCGTATATGCCAGAATGCATGGACTCGGAATTCCAAACCAAAACCCTCCTCGAAGGGCCGTAAATCATAATTGTACCGCCTATCGCAGGCCAAAGTACCAATTACTGAGCTGCCACCTATCACGGGTCAGCACGATTTACTAAAAAGCGTAAATCGTAAACGTACCACCTATCACGGGTTAGTACTGTTTACCAAGGTGCCACCTATCACGGGTCAACACGATTTACTAAAAGAAAAAGCGTATGTCGTAAAGGTACCGCCTATCACAAGCCAAAGTACTATTTACCAAGGTGCCACCTATCACGGGTCAGCACAACCTACCAAAAAGTAAATCGTAAACGTATCACCTATCACGGGTCAATACTGTTTACTGAGGTGCCACCTATCACGGGTCAGCATAATTTACCAGAATGAACTGCATGAACATACACTGACTCCATCCACAAGAATCGTTAAGTAAATGCAGATATTAAAAGATTCCCCATTTTCAATACTCATTTAACTTAAACGATTTTAACGCCAAACATTAAGCAAACAGACATATTAAGAGATTCCCCATTCTTAATATACTTTTTACTTAAACGATTTCCACTACAAAACATTCAATAAACAAGACATTAAGAGATTCCCCATTCTTAATACTCATTTAACTGAAACGATTTTTTCAAAACAAACATTAAGTAAACAAGACATTAAGAGATTCCCCATTCTTAATACTCAGTTAACTGAAACGATTTTTTCAAAACAAACATTAAGTAAACAAGACATTAAGAGATTCCCACTCTTAATTCTCATTTAACTTAAACGATTTTCAAAACAACATTATGTAACCGAGACATTAAGAGATTCCCCATTATTAACGCCCAGTTAACTTAAATGATTTTCACAAACACACATTAAGTAAACAAGACATTGTCGCGTCTGTTTTGTCCGCGAAAAAAGGAGTCACCACCAATTTTATTTTTTTAAAGGAAAAAATTGGATAAAACCTAAAATAATATTTTTGAACAAGAAATTCAGATTCCGGAGTCGATTACGAGTAGGGAAGTATTATCACCCCTACAACATCCGTTAAAACAGTTACCCTATAATTAATTATATACAAACTATTTATTTATTTATTTATTTTTACCCCAAAAAGAACAATAAAAAAAATAAAATTATTTACATTAATGAAAGAAGAAAAAAAATATTTTTTTTATTAATTTAGTTTGACAAGGGGAAGACCTTGCTCCTACGTATCCCCAAGTGCAATAGGGAAATCAAAACATACGTAGTTCTTTGGTTGAAAATATTTGTGTGTTGACCAATTTTATTATTATTATTTTTTTATGTATATACGTATTAAAAAATAAAAATAAAAATAAAAAATGTAATAATAATAATGAATATAATAATAATTATAATAATATTTGTCTGTTTTAAAGTAAAAAAAATAATAATTTTTTTTAAAAAAATTCGTAACGTGGCAGTATGTGAACAAGACAAATGGACACGACGTTGAAATAATCTATCAAATAATTTGCTCGTACATTGTCGGATCTGTCGCGACAGAAATACCACTAACGATTGAAAGTGAATAATATGGTGCAGCGAGCGAGGATGAATTTCATCCGGCGACAACAACCATTAATTCTAATCTTAAGGGTAAAAACATTTATCCGTTATAATTTTTTTTATTTGATAATGAATTTTCTATTAAATTACAATATGATGAAATTTATTTTTTTATCTATAGACATCAGTTAGTTATATTTTTTATTATTTTATATTACAAAAGAAAGCAAATTTAGGATCAAACGATTAAAAAATAAAAGAAAGCTTAACATATGACCTTATTTATATAAAAAAAAAACAATAGAAAGAGAACATATATATATATATAAAAGATGTAAAATCAAAATAACTAATACGCAGACTAGAGAAAAGAATAAGGAAATGGTACCTTACTAGACAGATTACTTGAAGATCAGATTCTCTCCTTCTCTCTTGCTAACTAATCTCTCTATTTTTTTTTGTGCTCTCAGTTTGTGCTTTCTTCGCTCTTGCCCTCTTGTGGGAGACTATTTATAGACTTTTGGGTGTAGATTGCAAAAGACAAGAGAATAATTGTCAATTGATTACCATTAATCTATTTTTTTCGATTTTCTTTTCTTTTAATTGGCCACAATTATACCGATTCTTATTGCCATTGATTTATTCTTCGGTTTCTTGTCTATTCAATTGATCACCATTATTCTGATTTTTATGACTATCAATCAATTTCTTTTATGTTTTTTTTTTTCATTTATTTTGATCATCATTGCATCGACTTTTATGACAATCAATTCGTTTCTTTTCAATTTCCTTTATTTTTATTTCTTATTATTTTTTTTATTTTAGTAAATAGTCTGAACAAGAATTATAGGCAAACAAGAATCGAAAACACTTGTGATTGTTTAGAGCTTATATTCCTAATTATTTATTTTTCTTTTTATATTTATTATTATTATATATTTATTATTATTGTCATTATTATTATTATTATTATTATTATTATTTCCTTTTTTAATAAAAAGTAAAAAATAAATCGGACAAAATTAGGTGTCAACAGACATTAAGAGATTCCCCATTCTTAATACTCGTTTAACTTAATTGTTTTCAAATTCCACACAGAACAAAATCAAACATACTTTCACATTCAATCCATAATTCGCACCAAATCATTTTCCACACAAACCACACAAAACACATCTCAAGTCTCATCAGTATCAATTAGGAATACGTCAAAAACAACGAACACGAATCAACATAATCCACCACTCAAACACACAAGTTTCATTCATTCAAAATCATACATAAATGAGTTTAAAATTCATTTTCCACGAAGCATTCATCAATATAACCCAAAACCTAACTCTAAGATCTTACCCATAAAGCCTTAGATACATTTTCCCCAAATCAATACTCCAACCCTAACAAAATTCTTTTCCACATAACCACAGATAAGGCCCTAAATGCAAACTAAAAGTTTGGAAGGAGCCCTTACCTTAACGTTAGCTTTAACGTCGATTTACGACACCACGATCGATTCCGGTAAAAACTTTGCTCGCGACGACGCTTCCAAAGTTAGCTCACTAGCACCGTAGTATAGTGGTGAGCAACTTTCCCTTCTATCCCTTTGCAAAACGAAGCTTGGATCCAGAAGAAACGGCGAGATTTGTGTTTGACGGTTTTGAAATCCCTAAACCGTTTTCCTTCGTTTTCGGATCAAAGAGGAAGAGTGGAGTTGAGTTATCTTTGCTTTCTTACCCACTAAGACTTGGGTTTCTATTCTTGAACAAAAGGAAGCAAATAAAACGAAAACTGCATAACAATGGAGGAAGGGGGAGTTACGCGAGACAGAGGAAGAAGATGGATTTCCTTTTCTCTCCTTTCTTTTTCTTTCCTATGTTTTTCCTTTCTTTCTTTTTCCTTTCCTCCTATTTCTTTCCTTTCCTTTTCTATATATATTTATATATATTAATTATATTTAACAAATATCTCCAACTCTAGATATTTATTAAATTTATCAGTTTACCCATAACGCATTAAATTCTTCGTAAAGGATTCACCGCAGTTAATTTAATTTATTTGTCGACGAGAAATTCTAATCGGGCATCAAAATATCTTTTTGGTCATATAAACTCCAAAATATTAATAACTTGGCTAAAAAGCCTCTGAGTTCAATACCAAAATCCAATAAAATACATAAGGTATAATTTAAAATTACGGGTCTTACAGAATGAAGAAGCATAATTGAGCAAAAGAAAGCAAGAAATAATTAAAAAAAAAATAAATTATTTAAGAATTGAGCAAAGTTGATTTCAATATAAATATATAAAACATTTAATGTAGTGATCCTAATTAAACTTTCTACTTAATTAATGTTTATTTAATACTAACCAAATTTACAAATTATAACTATATAACAAACACTTAACCATATCTAACATTCAAATGTCACTTAATTTCTTAATAAGAAATTCTCTCAAAAAACTAGCTGTCACGCACATGTTTACATCCTATAATATGAGATGACAAGTAAATCAATGTACCTTAGATAATACATCATACAAGAAAATTAAGTACTAATAAGTTTTCTGTTTCACACAAAAAGTATAGGCCATCAAGATCTTTTGCATATTATTTTGAAGTTTGAAAATATATTATTAACTATAATATATCCTAGCATACCTAAAAAAAAAATTTATACACTTTAGTAAATGCACAATGTGTGTGGGTGTCAAAGCGTTATAGAGATAAAAGTATAACGTGGGACTACTGATACTAAAGTTGAGAATGAATTAATAAAACCAAAAAAATCAATTATTTATTTATTAGCGTACCTAAAAGTAATCGATGAGAGATAAGTCACAAACAAGCCATGACCAAGATAGTGGGATGAAATAAACAAGCTTTATGGTATGCAATTCATCAAAGAATTCCCCATATTATCATATATATTGGTATAAATTCAAGAGCATTGGTAGTACAATGCATAATTTTGTAAATAAAAACAATAATTTAATGTAGAAATCTATTACAGTATATTAAAATAGAGTCTCGAATTCAATCAATGACAACTAATCTATATGTACGCCACATATTTCAAAATTTGCCAACTCACAAAAATTCTAATGTGAAACATTTTAAATCTCACTATTTCTTTCATATTTTGCTTCCATTATATTTTGTTTCACCAATATATAATGTAAAACAATCCTTTTAACTTGGCTATTCAAATACAATTATTTCATACATTTAGTAACTTTAACTCTAATGGATATACTTAAAAGATTGATCATTTATCAAACTTTGCATTTCAATAACTCATACAAAAAAGAACAATCAACTCATTATCTTCAATGCATTGTTTATCACACTTAAAGATTCGATCATCCGTTGATTTTCAACCACTATCTTGCATTTGGTTCAAGTCACTAAACAATGTATAAAGATGTTATGAAATGCAACAAATCTTACCAATTTAGACGTGTTGCACATTCTTAGTCCACAAATATTTAAATATCATTTTTACTCTGTTGTCATTATTGTTGAAGACTATACATATGAGGTGAATTTTTTTTCCTAAGCTATTGAATGCGTCTTTGTTTTTTTACTTTTTATAATTAAAAAAGTCAAATATTATTATCAAAACAAAACAAAATAAAGAATACTAAATATATTTGTTTGAAAATGAATAACTTCTAACCATTTAACTAACTTTTAAAAAATTTACAAGAAATTTTTTATGTCATTAAACATTAATAAACTCTTCTTGTCTGTAATTTTTAGTAGCCTACTTTTTTAATATTTCTTGATCATGGCAATAGTTATTTGAAAATTTAATTTCATATGCTAATTATTTAGATTAAATAATAGTTAAAGTAATTGTTTTGTATAAAAAATTTGTTTGCCTTGAGAGTTTTGTATAAATAAAATTATTGTTGTCTTAACATTATTATTATTATTATTACTATTATTATTATTATTATTATTTAAGACTTTTGCATATGCGGAGAATTGTTGTAATATTTTAAATACTATTATATACTTTATGTTTAACAAACTACTAATCATGATTGAATGATACAATACATACTAGGACACACATTTTCATTTAATCCATATTTAGATTGACAAATTTACGGAGCTACATAGATTTTAACAAAACTTACTCTTTAAAGGTTAAGCAAAATTACGGTGAATTTTTCAAATTAAGTCACCATAATTTCAAACATATATTTATACGCAATATCAGTTCTTCAAAAGTTTACATCTCATTTTTACATCATAGAGTTTATCGGCGAAGTTTTAAGAAGTAACTCTTGTGTAGACACAAGAATTGGATACACACAAAAAAATTAAATTCTTATATTTATTTTAAAATTATACATTATTTAATTATTATTTTTCTACTTCTTCTCTTATGTGGGTGATTAAATTTGTTGTGTCGACACAAAATTATTCTCTACTAAATTTCTTGTGTCAACACAAAATCTTGAGAGACATGTGAAGTTGTTCATTTTTTACTGCCAAACTGAGCAATTCACTTTTGGGTTGGTGTGCACATAGTTATATTATATTGCCAATTGCTTTGAGTAAGACGACATTAACTATTTCCTGACTAAAATATAGGGAGTGTAATCTTTATCTTAAGAAGTCTTTGGTGTACACTCCGATCCAACTACTACTCAAGATTATACACCTCTTTGTAAAAAATTTATGAATATGTGTTTCAATGGACTGTCCTATTTAATTATAAACCTCATTAGTCTCATGTTAACCAATTATTTACATAAAATAATTTTCATGATTAATTTTTAAAATTTAAAATGTCAAAGTGTACATAAATTTAAAAAATATATTGTTTCCATACTAATATAAATCATATAAAATAAAGATTTAAATATACAATTTTTTCAATAGTCAAATGTTGAACTATTTGACAAATATATCATTGGAAGGAACAGTTTGAAGAAAACAAAAAGTTTGAATAAACCAATTTTAAGTAGAAAAAATATTAAAGATAAGGACTGCAACACTAGAGTTAAAAAAGTCTTATAATAGTATCATATTTTAATATATATTACATGGATTGTATTAGTCAATAAAATTTTACCTTTTTCTTAGAAATAAAGCAAAATTAACCTATATATATAGTTATTTAAAAATGTATTTACCTCTTAACACAAATGTTTTAGTACATTATACTCTAAAATAAAAATAATATTACTTTTAATTTATATATCATTATTTTCTCCACCAAAACCATAATTAGTTACTAATTTAGAGTTTTGTAATTAATTTTTGTATCCATACGTTTCTGATTAATTATTTAAATGTCTGCAGAGTTAGTGTTATTGGGTTATCACTATATGTGCTTTTGATTAATTTATGTATGTAAAAGGAGTTGCACGGGGTTTCTTAACCACTGTTTGGGCTTTCCATCTTTATGCCCAATATACCTTGGAACAATTTGGGTGCTTACAAGTGGGGCGTTGTAAGAAAAGTAATGGGAGTTTTTTGCCAAGGGAAATACCACATATTTGTTAGAAAATAGAAGATGAGATGAATTGTTGCAACAATAAACTCCCCATTATCTATAGTTCCACTATTGTCCACATCAACCTAAACAAGCTCAGCTGTTTAAGCTAAATAGAAGATAATCAAATATTATTTGACATTAATTGAAGTAGATGACCATAAATAAAAATTGAGTCAATATAAAGGATGACGGATTAATCCCTAGTTTTCTATAGTAATATCACATTTAGAAATGTTTCACTAATGTCCAATATCAACTCTACTGTCAAAATGACAGGTTACTAATGGAGAATAAACACAAATACGACAAAAAGTAATATGCAGTGGATATAAAATTCTTCCAACTTGCAAGAAGCTGTGAGGAGCAACAACAAATATATGACAACAAATTAATCAAAATAAAATAGTGTAAAGAACATTGATTTTTTAACGTGGAAAGCCCCTCAATGCAAGGGTAAAAACCACGGGTCGTCAAAACTAAAGAAATTGATCCTCTATAAACAAATAAGGGTACAAAAAAGTCTCAAAAGGAAGCACAAATTGTTCCTACAATCAGTCAAATTAGTAAAACACTAAAGCCTACAAATGAAAAGCAAGAAGAAGAAAAACATCCGAAAAACCTGTTGTTGTGCGAGCATGATTCCTCCCCACTCTAGAAGTTTTTTCGCTGACCTGACCATTGAATAAAAGACCTAAATGTTGCAATTCTTCTGTCCATAATTCCGTTCAAAATAGTCTCTCTCGTACAACCTAATGAGACCACTCTCCACTTAAATAAGTAAGACACATGGATTACAATATTTGGACCTTTCTCCACATAAGAAGGGAACCCATTACCCAACACATCTCCCTTTCACAACTATATGGAGATAATCATTGTAACACCCCGATTTTTTACAGCGCGAGTGTATTTTTTTTTCAAAATGAATTCCTAATAACAAAGAAATAAATAAGGAAATACTTTTGGATAAATATGTAAGTCATAACACAACAACAAATAAGTCAACATAATTTACAAGCAGCGGAATAGTTTATGAAATACGAATCCAAAGTATTTACACATCAAAAAGTGGTACATGGATCCCATCATAATAAAATATCAAGCTAACAATATTAGTATAGGTACAATCTTCCAAATTAAAACAAACACATCCCAAAAGAAAGACATCTAGTCCCTATACATCAACTTAATATGATCATTCTACAAAAAACTATAAATCCCAGATGATCTTCATGTACCCCGCAAGATCCTCCTGACACAGCTCTAGTCAGGTGTGTCCATCTACCTTCCCATCTATAGGGTATTAACCGGTAAGATGGTCCTGGTTCTCATCTGATGGCAAAGCCCAGATTTTCATAATAGTTGTAAAGGGTCATCAACCGAAATTAACAATTACCACATAACATTTAAGTTTTTAAATGCACAAAATAATCTTTCAACTTAGCATGCACCTTAAAAGGGTTTCCATATGCCAAACATTTATAAACAAGGTTGAAAAATGAAGTTTTTAAAAAAACAACACTGTTGTATTCGAATACAGCATCTCTGTATTCGAATACAAGGTTGTTTCAGCATTCAGCTGCAAAAACAGTATGTCTGTATTCGAATACATCCTTATATATTCGACTACACAGCAAGTCAATAGCAAAACAAGATGTTTGTATTCGAATACAGCCTTCTATATTCGACTACACAGTAAGTTAGTGGCAAAAACAGCATGTCTGTATTTGAATACAACCTTCTGTATTCGAATACACATCAGACAGTAGCAGAAAAACAGCAAAATTCAACATTTTTCAGCTTTTTAAAGGGTTTCAAAATCAATCAACATTTACACACAAATCCAAACGATCACACTTAGCAATTATAGCGCAATCACTACAACAACTTGAGTTTCGAAATGGTTTTGCAATCAATCAGACTTACACACAATTCCAAAACATTAACACTTAGCAATTATAGCACAAATACCACGACAACTTGAGTTCAAACACTCAATCATAATCTTAAATCAAACACGACTCGTGTGCCAAGCACCCTAATGCAATGCGTATATGCCAAAATGCATGAACTCGAAATTCCAAACCAAAACCCTCCTCGAAGGGCCGTATATCATAATTGTACCGTCTATCACAGTCGAAGTACTAAATTACCGAGGTGCCACCTATCACAAGTCAACATGATTTAGTAAAAACGTAAATCGTAAATGTACCACTTATCGCAGGTCGAAGTACTATTTACCGAGGTGCAACCTATCACGGGTCAGCACGATTTACCAAAAATGTGCAGCCTATCGCAGACCTTACACGATGCGACAATCCCCGCAAGGATAAGATGAACCAACAAATCACATGGAATCATCTCGTGGCCCATTCGGTCGCCACTATCACTATGGCCTATCCAGTCGCCATGTACTATGAAATGCATGGGCATCCTCTGACTCTATCCACGACAATCGTTAAGTAAATGCAGATATTAAAAGATTCCCCATTTTTAATACTCATTTAACTCTAATAATTTTCACGACAATCATTAAGTAAACCGAGGTATTAAAAGATTCCCCATTTTTAATACTCGTTTAACTCTAACAATTTTGACGACAATCATTAGGTAAATGCATATATTAAGAGATTCCCCATTCCTAATACTCATTTAACTCTAACAATTTCGATGAGAATCATTAAGTAAATACAGATATTAAGAGATTCCCCATTTAACTCTAACAATTTTCACTACAAACATTAAGTAAACAAAGATATTAAAAGATTCCCCATTTTTAATACTCGTTTAACTCTAATGATTCTCAAATTCCACACAGAACATACTCAGATATATTCTCAAATTCAATCCACAATTCACACCAAATCACATCAATTTATTTTTCCACAAAATCCACAAAAACACATATCAAAATTTATAAATATTAATTATGAACACGACAACCACAAAATTATCTCAACCCACCACTCAAACACATAAAATTTCATTTCCTCCAAACCACACATGAATGATTTAAATTCATTTTCCATGAAATACTCATCAATATCACCAAAAACTCAACTCCAAACTTTCACCCATAAAAGCATTAAATTCATTTTCCCCAAATCTACACTTCAAACCCAACAAATTTATTTTTCCACACAACCAAAAATAAGTCCCTAAATGCAAACTAAAAGTTTGGAAGGAGCCCATACCTTAACGATAGCTCTAACAACAATTTACGGCAGCGTGATTAATTCTGGTAAAACTTTCGCTCGCGAAGTCGCTTCCAATGTTAGTTCACCAACACTGTAGCATGGAGGTGAGCAACTTTCCCTTCTATCTCTTCTCAAAATGAAGCTTAGATTTCAATACCTAAATACACCAAAAGTTTATAGTTTAGGATTTAAAAACTATGGGTCTTACAATCATCAAACCGACGATATCACTACAAGTTTCAATCTTCCCTATTGGTAATGCTTTAGTCATCATATCAGAACCATTATAATCAGTATGAACTTTAGCCAACTCCGACAACTTAGTTTTCAAAACATCACGTATTCAATGATACCACACATTAATGTGTTTGGACCTGCTATGAAACGTCAAATTCTTACGAAGATGAATAGCACTTTGACTATTGATAAATAATACATATTTGTACTGAATAAACCCAAGCTGCTGCAAGAATTTCTTCAACCAAATTAACTTTTTGCATGCTTCAGTAATGGCAATGAACTCTGCCTCTAGTGTAGACAATGCTACAAATTTATGTAATATGGACTGTCAAGCCACAACTTCGTCTGCAAATTTTATCATGTAGCTTAAAGTTGATATTCTCGAGTCAATATCTTCAGTCATATATGAGTCGGAGTACCCCAGCTAAATAGGTTTGCACCCCAAAAACAAAGCCTCATACATGTAGTACCATGAAGATACCTCAAAATCCATTATACATCATTCCAATGTTCTCTACCTAGATTTGACAATAATCTACTGATTGTACCAACACCATGCACAATATATGGTCTTGTACACACATTGCATGCATCATACTAACAACAAAAGAAGCATAAGGAACTCGTTCCATGTCTCTTTTCTCATTTTCACTAGAAGGACTTTGTTTAGAACAACTTAAAATGTGCAACAGTAGGAGTACTTACAACCTTGGAGTTTTCGATCTGAAACCTTTGCAACACTTTCATAATATAGTGTTCTTGTGACATCCAATGTTTCTTCTCCGTTCTCTCACGCATGATTCTTATGCCAAGAATCTGTTTAACTGCTCCCATGTATTTTATGACAAAAGACTCACCGAATTGCTTCTTTAACCCGTCAATCTTGGAAATATTTTTCCCAACAATAAGTATGTCATCAACATGTAATAACACAATAATGAAATCATTGTTAGAAAATTTTCTAACAAATACACAATGGTCAGAAGTAGTCTTTATGTATCATTGGTCACATATAACAAACTCAATTTTTTTGTACCATTACCTTGAAGCTTGCTTCAAATTGTATAGACTCTTTCTTTCTACACACAAAGTCTTCCATGCCTTCAACAAGAAAACAATCAGGTTGCTTCCTTTAATCTCTTCCTCCAAATCACCATGAAGGAAACCCATTTTTACATCCATTTTCTCTAACTCTAAGTCAAGAGTAGTTGCCAAACTCAACACAATTCTAATTGATTACATTTTTACCACATGTGAGAAAATCTCATTAAAATCAACACCCTTTCTTTGACAGAAACCTTTCACCACTATTCTAGTTTTACACCCCGGAGACTTTGAGTTACTCTTAAGATTCACTCTATAGATTCACTTGTTTTTCAAAGCCTTTTTGCCTTTAGGAAACTTCACCAAATCATAAGTGTGATTATCATGCAAGGATTTCATCTAATCATGCATTGTATTCAACCCCTTCTGACTTTCTTCACTCTCCATTACCGCATGAAAACATTCAAGTTCCCCTTCATCCGTCAAATTTACATACGCATCATAAACATACCTTGAGATGGTTGTATCTACCTCTAAGACCTCTTGAGTTGGGTTAGAGAAGATTCAAAAGCATCACTAAGATTTTCATCAGGTGACAACTCATTATCTTCACTAGGTGGAATATTTACCTCATCTTTAAGTCGATGATCATCAACACAATCATGTGGCTCATCATTCTAAACATTAGCACCAGTAGTATCCAAATTAGGAATAGGTGACCAAACTGGATCACCCTAAGCTAAGCCATCATCTCTCTTAGGTGTAGTCTTCTCCACCTTATCAATGTCTTCAATAGTTTGGTCTTCCATGAACACTACATCCCGACTTCTAATAACATTTTTGTTTAGAGGATCGTACAACTTGTAGCTAAATTCATCCTCACCATAACCAATGAAGATAAATTATTTTTACTTTGCATCCAACTTGGATGTTTCATCCTTTGGAACATGCACAAAAGCCTTGCAACCAAAGACTCTCAAGTGATCATACTTGAGTTTCTTGCTAAACCATACATTGGTTGGTACCTCACTATTTAAAGCGACAGTAGGAGTAAAGTTAATAACATGCACTACTGTGTACAGTGCTTCACCCCAATAATGTTTAAGCAACTTAGCTTCAGAAAAAATACACTTCACTCTCTCAACAAGTGTTTCATTCATCCTCTATGCTAAACCATTTAGATGAGGAGTTTTAAATGGAGTCTTTTCATGTGTTATACCATGTTGTTTGCAATATACATCAAAAGGTGTGCAATATTCACCATCGTAGTCAGTACGAACATGTTTCAACTTGTTGCATGTCTGCCTCTCAACCAAAGCATGAAATTGTTTGAATTTCTCCAACACTTTGTCTTTTGTCTTTAGAATATAAATCCATAGTTTCCTGGAATGATCATCAATAAAAGTAACAAAATAAAGTCCACCACTAAAATATTTTACCTTTAAAGGGCCATAGACATCAGAGTGCACCAACTAAAGCAACTCTGACTTTCTAGAGGAAGGATGCCTTTTGAAGGATACTCTAGTTTGTTTACTAATAATGCAATGAATATATTTCTTCAAATCTACATTCTTCAATCATGAAAGCACATCCTTTCTAGCTAAAAAATTTAACCCCTTTTCATTGATATGGCTAAGTCTTCGGTGCCACAACGATGATTATATATCCATGGCATTTGCCCTATCTTTTGCAATCAAAGCTTTTATTCAATACAGTTTACTAATTTTCTCCCCTCTAGCCACAACCAAGTTACCTTTACTGAGTTTCCACTTTCCAAAAGCAATATGATTATCTAAACCACTTTCATGAAGCATATGCACAAATATCAAACTGCGAGTTTCTCACTTTTTAGAGATATTTTTTGCTATTTTTAAGTGCGGAGACTTGTGCCCTAGTAAAGAAACCCGAATAAGGTTTGTTCTAACACCATTGAAGGAGTTTTATCAAGGATCATTCAAGAATAAATAAACCTTCTTTGTTAGGGTTGAGTAGAACTTAATGAAACCCTTGAATATGTGATTTGATTTATGATTATTTAAATGAGTTTGTTGAATTATTTTTCTCATCTTTGTGCGTAATGCTTTTTATTGCTTGATCACCTTTAAACAATTTTACGATTCATATTTTGAAATGGAAGTGGACTTTAAGAATACTTGAGATGACAAACTGATGACTTCATAATCTAGAAAAGATGCAGACACGTGAAACCAATTCATACATTTGAAAAGACAATAGATATATAAATGAATTCTTAAACATTTAAGTTTAATGCTAATCTTAAATTTACTAATAAATTAGGAATTACTTTGGAATTAAAAGTTGTCACTAAGGAATTAGAGCAATAATAATAAAGAGAATTTGGTAATAATTCCATAAAGGAATTGGCATTCAAGATCAAATTAAAAACCAAAGATGAATTCAACGTTAAACCTATCTCTTACATTTTTCACATTATAAATGTTCAATATTATTATTTGTAATTTGTATTTTGTTTAGATTGAGTTTGTAATTTGTATTTTGTTACATTATAAAAGTGTTACATTTATATTTTATTCATATTGAGGAAGATGTTATGGCTATTATCAAAGTGAAAGGAGGTATGATAAAATCTAAAGTTTAATGTTATAACTGCCATGAATTTGGCCATTTTTCTTGAGAATGTCGTAATGCTCCTAATTAAGAAGAAGAAGAGGCTAATCTGATTGACAAAGATGAAGAGTCAAATTTGTTGCTAACACTCAAGGAAGAAGAGAGAGATGTTAATAGTTCATGGTACTTGCACAATGGTGCAAGTAACCATATGTGTGGATGCAAAGAGAAATTTGTGGAGTTTAATGAAAAGATGAATGGAAATGTTTCCTTTGGAGACTCGTCAAAAGTGAAAATCGAAGGGAAAGGTACGATTCTAATCTCTTTAAAAGAGGGAGACATAAGTTGATTAGTGATGTATACTATGTGCCTAAATTAAAGAGTAATATTTTGAGTTTGGGTCAACTTCTTGAAAAAGGATACGAAATTGTCGTGAAAAATAAATATCTTTCGCTTAGAGATTGTAACACCCCAATTTTCAAAGCAAGAGTGTATTTTTATTTTTTCAAAACAAAGTCATTTAACGAAGGAATAAATAAGGAAATACCTTTGGATAAATAATTGAGTCATAATACAACGATAATTAAGTCGACATAATTTACAAAACAGCGGAATAGATTTTTTGAAATAAGAATTCAAAGTATTTACACCTCAAAAAAATGGTGCATGGAACCCATCGAAACTAGACTGTCATGCTGAAAATATTAGAATAGTTACAATCTTCCAATTTAAAATACACACAATTCAAAAGAAAGACATTTTTTCCTCTATGTCAACCTAATCTGATCATTCTACAAAAAAAAAAACTATCCCCCTAAGTGATCTCCACGCGCCCCGTAAGATACTCCTAACATAGCTCCAGTCAGGCATTCCCATATACATTCCCATCCATATGGTACGAACCGGTAGGATTGTCCTGGCTCTCATCTGAGGGCAAAGCCCAGATTTCCACAATAGTTGTAAAGGGTCACCAACCGAAATTAACAGTTATCACATAACATTTAAGTTTTTAAATGCACAAATTAACCTTTCAACTTAGCATGCACCTTAAAAGGGTTTTCCATATGCTAGAAGTTCATATAATACTTGCCAAATAAAAATGAAATCAAAATAAGGCATTTAATCAATCAAGTAATAAACAATTGGCCAATCCATTGATGAACCAATTGAGCAATTGAGCAATCGATTATTCTACTAAGCCAATCGATTGGGAAATCGATTGGGAATTCGATTTTGTCCAATTATCTGAGCTACTGCAATAGCCTAAATCGATTGGCAAATCGATTAGCTCAGTATCATTTCAAGATTTAAGAAACAGGAGACACAACAATCGATTGGGAAATCGATTTCGTGATTGGTTTTTTTTAAACATACTTACAAAATCGATTGGCAAATCAATTTTGTCAAATTAGCTGAGCTCCTGCAATACATCAAATCGATTGGAAAATCGATTTTTATGAATGGATTTTCACGAAATCGATATGGGAATCGATTTTCCTGAATGTTTTTCTAAAACTACATCAACTAACTCAATCAATTCACACCCAACTCCAAATCATAACACTTAGCCATTTCAACACAATCACCCCGACAACTTGAGTTTCGAAATAGTTTTACAATCAATTACACTTACACACAATTTGTTCCAAAACATAACACTTAGTAAAATCATCACAATCACAATGACATCTCAAGTTCAAACACTCAATCATAAACTTGAATCAAACACGACTCGTGTGCCAAGCACCCTAATGCAATGCGTATATGCCAAAATGCATGGACTCAGAATTCCAAAACAAAACCCTCCTCGAAGGGCTGTAAATCATAATCGTACCGCCTATCACGGGCCAAAGTACTAAATTACCGAGGTGCCACCTATCAAGGGTCAGCACGATTTACTAAAAAGCGTAAATCATAAATGTACCACCTATCACGGGTCAGTACTATTTACCGGGCTGCCACCTATCACGGGTCAACACGATTTACTAAAAGAAAAAGCGTAAATCGTAAACGTACCGCCTATCACAGGCCAAAGTACTATTTACCGAGGTGCCACCTATCACAGGTTAGCACGATTTACCAAAAACGTAAATCGTAAATGTACTGCCTATCACAGGCCAAAGTACTATTTATCGAGGTGCCACCTATCACGGGTCAGCACGATTTACCAAAATGAAATGCATGAGCATACTCTGACTCTATCCACGATAATCGTTAAGTAAATGTAGATATTAAAAGATTTCCCATTTTTAATACTCATTTAATTCTAACAATATTCATGACAATCGTTAAGTAAATGTAGCTATTAAGAGATTCCCCATTCTTAATACTCATTTAACTCTAACGATTTTCACTGCAACATTAAGTAAACAGAGATATTAAAAGATTCCCCATTTTTAATACTCGTTTAGCTCTAATGGTTTTCACGACAACATTAAGTAAACGTAGACATCAAGAGATTCCCTATTCTTAATACTCGTTTAACTCTAATGGTCTTCAAATTTCACGCCGAACATACTCAAACATATTCACAAATTCAATCCACAATTCACACCAAAACATATGAATTCATTTCTCCATAAAATCCAACATACATATATCAAATTCCATAAGCATTAATTATGAGTACGTCAAATATGATGAACACAAATCATCACAACATACTACTCCAACACATCAAATTTCATTTACTCAAAATCATACACAAATGAGTCAAATTCATTTTCCACGCAACATTCATCAATATCACCAAAACCTATCTCTAAGATTTTACCAATAAAGCCTTAGATTCTTTTTCCCCAACTCAATACTCCAACCCTAACAAAATTCTTTTCCACACAACCACAGATAAGTCCCTAAATGCAAACTAAAAGTTTGGAAGGAGCCCTTACCTTCACATTAGCTTTAACATGCGATTACGGTACCACGAGTAAATCCGGTAAAATCTCTGCTCGCAACGTCGCTTCTAAAGTTGGTTCCCTAGCACCGTAGTGTGGTAGTGAGCAACTTTCCCTTCTATCTCTTCGCGAAATGAAGGTTAGATCTAGATGAAACGGGGAGGTTTGTGTTTGACGGTTTTGAAATCCCTAACTTTATTTTCGAATCCGGAAAGAAGGAAGAAGCTGGGAATTTGATCTTTCTCACCCACTAAGCCTTGGGTTTCTTTTCTTGGACTAAAAGGAAGCAAAGAAAACGAAAATGGAAGAAGAAGGGAGGGAGTTTCACGCGAGACAGGGCGAGGAAGATGACGGAAATGTTTTCTTTCTTTCTTTCTCTTTTCCTTTCTTCCTTTTTCCTTCCTTTCTATTTCTTTTCTTTTTATTTTCCTTCTTTTTCCCTCCACACAAACATATATATATATATATATTTATATATATTAATTATAATTAACAAATATCTCAAAATATCTAGATATTTATTAAAATTACCATTTCACCCATAACATCCCAACCACTTTCTGTTAAAAATATCTACTCTCGTCGCAACTCAATTGACATATGCAATTTTTAGCAGTCTGAGATATTTTTAACGAAACTGCTCAAAATTTAATTCTTCGTAAAGGATTCACCGCACTTCATTTAATTTATTTATCGACGAACAATTTTAATCGGGGTATCAAAATATATTTTTGGGCATTTAAGCTCACAAAATATTAATAACTTGGCTAAAAAAACCTCCGAGTTCAATACCAAAATCCACTAAAATACATAAAGTATAATTCAAAATTATGGGTCTTACAGAGATCAAAATAACAATTTAATTGCTAAAGTTGTAATGTTGAAAAATAGAATGTTTATCTTGAATCTAAGAACTATTGAAGCAAAATGTTTGAAGATGAGTGTCCAAGATGAAGCATGGCGTTGGCATATGAGGTATGGCCACTTGAACATTAGTGAACTTAAAATTATGGAAAAAAAAGAGTATGGTGAAAGGGATGCCCTCAATCAATCATCCAAATCAATTGTGTGAAGGTTGTCTTCTTGGAAGCTTTTGTTGCTTAAAACAAAAATTAGAAGCTTTTGTTGCTCTCAAGAACTTCAAAGTTCTTGTAGAGAAGGAGAGCGGTCATGAAATCAAAGCTTTGAGATCTGATCGAGGAGGTGAATTCACTTCGAATGAGTTTAATGAATTTTGTGCAAATCATGGAATTCATAGTCCATTGATAGTTCCAAGATCTTCGCAACAAAATGGAGTGGCCGAGAGAAAGAACAACACTATTTTGAACATGGCAAGATGCATGCTAAAATCCAAAAGGATGCCAAAGGAGTTTTGGGCTGAAGTAGTTTCTTGTGCGGTCTATTTGTAAAATCGCTCTCCAACTTCAAATTTCCTAGACCAAACCCCTCTGGAAGCATGGAATGAAAGGACCCCTAGTGTTAATCATTTGCGTGTCTTTGGGAGCATAGCATATGCACATGTGCCACAACAAGAAAGATCCAAACTTGATGATCGAAGCATCAAATATGTCTTTGTTGGCTATAATCCATATTCTAAAGGTTACAAGTTGTACAACCCATGCAACAATAAGGTAATGGTGAGTCGTGATGTTGAATTTGATGAAGATGCTACATGGAATTAGGAGGATCAATAAGAAACAAACTATAATTTCCTTCCATATTTTAAAGAAGATCAAGAGGCCACAACACCAGTTCAAGATGCAACTCCACCTTCTTCACCTACTTCTCTAGATGAAAGTTCAAGCGAGAGACCAAGTAAGATGAAAGATATGGAAGACATTTATGAAAGGTCAACTAAAATTACTCTGACCTTGAAGAGTTGTATTGTCTCTTGGAGGATAGTGAACCATTAAATTATAGAGAAGTAATGAAAGATAAAAGGTGGAGACAAGCCATGGACGAGGAGATCAAATCTATTGTGAAGAACAACACTTGGGAATTAGTAGCTCTTCCAAAAGGCCATGAAGCAATTGGAGTCAAATGGGTGTACAAGGCTAATGCTAATGGAGATATTGAAAAATACAAAGCAAGACTTGTTGCAAAAGGCTACAAACAAAAACATGGAGTTGACTATGAAGAAGCTTTTGCACCAGTTGCTCACATGGACACTATTTGTTTCTTAATCTCTGTAGCAGCTCAAAATAAGTGGAAACTTTACCAACTTCATGTAAAATCGGCATTTTTAAATGGTTATCTTAAAGAAGAGGTCTATGTTGAGCAGCCAATAGGGTACGTGATTAAAGGACACGAAGATAAAGTTTTGAGATTAAGAAGAGCGTTGTATGGATTAAAGAAAGCACCAAGAGCATGGAATAGTCGCATCGACAAATACTTCCAAGACAATGGGTTTGCTCGTTGTCTCAATGAATATGCATTTTATGTCAAAGTTTGTGAAAATGGAGATATTTTGATTGTTTGTCTCTTTGTGGATGATCTTATATATACTAGGAACAATCCAAGTTTGTTTTAAGAGTTCAAAAAGGCCATGGTGCTTGAGTTTGAGATGACTGATATCAGGCTCATGTCACACTACTTAGGCCAAGAAGTAAAGCAATTGGAAGAAGGTATATTTATTTCTCAAGAAAACTATGCAAAAGAAGTTTTGAAGAAATTTAAAATGTTTGATTGTAATCCGGTGAACACACCAATGGAAAGCAGATTGAAGATGTCAAAGTTTGAAGATGGACAAAAGGAGGACCCTTCTTTTTTCAAAAGCCTCGTTGGAAGTCTAAGATATTTAACATGTACAAGACCTGGCATTCTATATGCGGTTGGAGTAGTGAGTCATTTCATGGAAGCTCCTACTACTACACACATGAAAGTTATTAAGAGGATACTTCACTACCTTAAAGGTACGCTTAATTATGGACTATTTTACTCTTCTTCTAATGATTTTAAAGTTTTTGGATTTTGTGATAGCGACTTTGCGGGAGATATTGATGATATAAAGATTACTAGTGGCTTTATATTTTTCATGGGAGACTGTGTTTTTTCATGGAGCTCAAAGAAGCAACCTATTATCACACTTTCAACAGTGAGTCAGAGTATGTAGCAGAAACATCTTGAACTTGTCATTCCATTTGGCTAAGGAGATTATTAGAGGAACTTCATATAGCACAAAACGAAGCTACTGATATTTATATAGACAACAAGTCGGCACAAGCACTTGCAAAGAATTCAGTGTTTCATGATCGTAGCAAGCACATATACAGAAGGTACCAATTCATTAGAGAATACATTGCCAAGAAAGAAATTGAGCTTAAATATGTGTAGACTCAAGATCAAGTTGCAGATACTTTTACAAAGCCGTTAAAATTTGAAGACTTTCAAAGGTTAAGAGCAAGACTTGGAATGAAGAAGAAAATTTCAAATTAAGTGGGTGCAATGTTATTACTAATTTGAAATTAGATAATTCTAGAACTATGTAGAATTTCCATGTAAGAATCTAGAAGTGTTTTAATTATAGAAAATTGTGGAAAACTCCTAGAAGTTGGTATCAATTAGGAAGCTCCTAGAAGTCGGTATTAATTAGAAAGCTCCTAGAATTTGGTATTAATTAGGAAGCTCCTAGAAATGTATCTAGAGTTTTCTATTTATACCTATAAATACCTATTTGTACTTGACATTAAGTATCAAGCAAATTGAGAGTTTACTATTAGAAATACCTCATTTCTCTAAGAATGGCCCTCAAGGTCATTGAGGGATGAGTGTTTTAATATTTGAAGCCTCAGCTAGCGGTTATCTAGAGGCAAAACTTCTGCACAAGCATTTTGCAGAGGAAGGAACTGACAAGATACTTGGTTTAGCAGTTGCCGTATTTTATTTCTTCCTGGTGGCAATCGGCAGCTTTATGGATACCTCTGGCTACTAAAGAACACCTGGAGTTTTTCAATAGGCATTGCCAAGGTTCATTCTCTTGAGCTATTTTCTCTCTCTCTCTCTCTTTATTTTCACTATGCAGGTTGTTTGATGTCTACCAGCTGCGGGTTGATGAAGTCAGAATAATGAAAGTAAAGTATATGCTGATGTGCTCTTGTCTCTTCTCATCTGACTCTGTAGGTAAGTCAAGACTCCAATATGACATGAAATCATATAGAAGATGGTGTTTCGCCAAATTAAGCATATGAGTGAGGACAACCAGCAGCTTAACTATTTGAAGAACAGGGTTGTAAAAGAAAAGAAACATGCAAAAGCCCTTGAATAATCTTTTGGTATAGAAGTTGCGAAAGAAAATGGAGGAAAATCGCATTGTAAGGTGGAGAACTAAAATGCATCACGAAGAGATTAAAGAAAAGGTAATACTAACTTAATCAGACTTACTACTTGCTACATATTTGGTTTATTTAATATTTACTTAATTTACTCTTAATTAGTATACAATTATTTTGGCTGTTTTATTGATTTTTTTTTTTTTTTTTGCAATAATTTATAATTTTGTTACTCTTGAATGGTTATGCTATAAAGATATCATCACATTTTACTTCTTTTCTCATATGAGATGGTTTCGCATATAAAAATGCAATTATATGCCCGTCAAACTTCACTCTGACTTTTCAAAGTAGACTATCAAGCCAAATGAGATAGAAATACAGTTACTAGCATCGAGTTTGCACCTATGCATAATGCATTGGATATTTATCCAGTTGGGTCGTTATGGATATTTAAGTGAAAGCAGAGTCGCAAATATTTTTTGTAGAGATCTGATTCAATCTATTTATTATTTATCCAATCTGATATTTATTATAAATCAATCAGATAATTTATCTACCATGTGTCCTGGTACTTTCATATAAGTTATTAATGACTCTTTTTACAATATTATGCTTACTGAAACCTAGTTTTATCTGTTCTCTCTTGAAGAATCCAAATTATTTGCTTATTTTCCAAACAGTCTTATTGTGAGAGAAGAAAGTGCACAAAAAGAAAGAACAATAGCAAGAATATGGGATGTGTCACGTTAAGTATTTTTGTATAAAAGAGATTAGATATTTGCATCTGATTTATGGGGTGCGTTTTGCGACCAAGGATATAATGAGTTTATATCATAATTTTTTTTAACAAAGTCATTGTTGTAGAATTGAATAAAATATTGAAACCCTGATTATTGAAGGCACTAAATGAATAATTGAGAAATGAGGGAACACTTGGAAATTCCTCAGAAATGCTCTAAAACCCATCCCAAAATTGTAGTACCATATTATCAAAACATGCATTATGCCGACCACTCACATGGAAACTCTTAACCAGGAAAGACTAGTATTGTTGGATTGCCTCATGAAGAAGAACACTATCAACTTTGGAGCTATCATTCATGGGAAATAAAAAGATGTGCTTTCATGACAAAAAGGAGATTATTTTTCCCTTGCACAAGAAATTGTGTTATAATGGAAAATTGAGGCACAAGGATGGAAACTAAGGGAGCTATTGATGCATATTCCGTCAAAAGATTCATCAAAGGGGAGCAAGAAAAGGAAGCTCTGAAAAACAACTTACCTCAGGAAAGCTTGAGGAACACTTTGTTGATGAAAAGGTATGAAGATTTTGAAAACAAATTTAAATAGTTATGGATGTATTGTAGAGATGTAGGAGTCTGGCAGAATTTAGCTTGGATAAAATATCATGGAATGGATGTATCTTACTAGCCATCATGACCTATTGATGTTTTGACGCCTTATATGGATATAAAGAAACTCAACTTTCAGAATCTGAAGCTGAGAGATCAATAAGGTGAATTCGATGGATGGGGCTGAGAGGCTAAAGAGGAAGGCTGAAGCTTTACTCACAATCATAAAAAGAAAAAAGGAAGAAAAGAATAAGAAAAAGGAAAACAATGTTGCAGCATAGGATCAGCAACATGAAGCTAATGTTGTACTATCCAACAAAAGCAAAGAAAAAATGTTTTATACCCCTCCCTCACAAAGCCTAATGAATACGTAGGACACAAAACCTAGAGAGCATCTTTAGCAGGATGTTACCCCTCCAAAAGAGAAGCAGACTAATGATAATACTCCCAATCTCACACCAACAAAAAATGTTAATGCTACAATGGTAGATGTGTGGCTAAATTTGAATAAGAAAACAACTCTTAGAGAGGAGCCTTCAACTGCAAAGGAACAATCATATGTTATAGCTCAAGAACATGTTGCAGATGAAGCAACCATACCATCACCAAAATTCAAAAGAACAAAGTTGGTTGCTTACAAGAAGCCAAGAATGAGCGGAGGCAAATTTAAGTAGTTTGTACATTAGTGGACAACAAGTGAAGAAGAATGTACATTATTCAGGGTTGTTCAGGGTAGAGGCTAAAGCTACAAGGGATACAACCCCCTAAATGATGTTGCAACATGAAATAGCATTATTCAGGGTAGTAAGTGCTTTGAATCCAGCTTTAGTTTTATTTTTCTTATTTCTATGTGGTTATTTGTTTTGAACTTAGTATGTAACAAAACCTTACTTCAAACATGTAGTGTGACTAGCAAACTTGTTGATGGGTTGTATGTGTTAAAATTTAGTTGGTTTGAATGATTTGGAACTGTTGAAACCTAGGGTAGATGACTAAGAAAACCCATTAATTTAACACTTAATTTATGTTCTTTAGGAAAAGTTAACGAATTAATGATGATTTAGGTTAACTAAGTACGTAGAAACTAAGTTGTAATTAACTTTTAACGTTGGAGAACTTTTGTGTAAAAATAGGAGCAGTAAAGAAATTATGCCAACTCAATGCTATTATATATATATATATTAATAAGTCATACTATTGAATAGTAACTGGGTGATCCTTAAAACATCACTTATGTAAAGAGATAGTGTGATACAAACACTTCGCTGAGTTGTAATAGAGTGATCCTCAAAATTTCACTCATTTCAAAACCGAAGTAGATTAAAAATATTGAGTTTTGCATGACATTAAGAAAAGTACCTTTTTGTGTAAGTGTAAATTCTCTTCTTTTAAAGGTGAAGTGCAGCTTAGTAACAACATAGTCGGTTAGCTAATTTGAATCTTTAAAACCTATTCTAGAACTTAAGAATTTAGGTGCACACACTTTGATTAAGTGGGAATGATCAAAAGTTTGCCCAAAAGTTCTACCATGTTCCAATTTGATGACAACTTGTAAAAAGTTTGTTTGAACCAATAGCATTGTTAATTAAGTATTTACTCAAAGGCTCTGCGACACCCCACCAATTAATGTTAAGAGATGTTAAAAGAAAAAGTAATTTGACCAATTTTACCTTATTGGGTCAAAAGTATACCTTGTGAGCTAAATGAAAAGGATACCTGGCTTTTAGATATTTGATTAGTTACTCAAACCTAAAATTTTTGTATTACACGTTATTTTAACTTGTTACTATAAAAATGCTATCTTTTTATTTTTACAACAAACATTTTGATTAAGTTAAAAAGCGTGGAAATTAATGACATAATCAATCCTCATGGGAGCGATCTTAATTTATACTATTTGTATTTGATTGTGTATACTTGTACGTTAAAGTTACGCCACAACTTGCGATTGATTTGATCTTGCAATCGTTGTTGAAAGCTTCAATCAGTTTGTCATGAATTTTGTTGAGCAAGTTGAGGACTGCTGAAAAGAAAATTAGAAAAGGAAAAGGAAAGGCAATTTTCATGGTTAATAATGGAAAAATAAGAAGCAAGTCAAGAAGCCCTTAAACAAGTATAAAGGCAATTGGAAGGGCAAGGAAGTTGCTAAGCCCAAACATGACACTTATGCTTTAAAACCTCAAATAGGTGTGGCTAAGGTGGGCAATTGCTTCCATTGTAGTAAGATTAGACATTAGAAGAGGAACTACCCAAACTACCTAGAAGTAAAAAAAAAAAAGGAAGTGAAGCTTCCACCTCATGTATTTTTTTTATTGAAATTAGTTTATCTACTTCTACATCATGGGTACTAGATATTCATTGTAGTTCTCACATTTGTACTAATGTGCATGAACTTAAATCGAGTAGAGACTAAGCAAAAGGTGAAATTGGTCGATGATTTATAAATGATGCAAAATTTGTAACTTTAGCTGTGGGAACTTATATATTAACTTTACCTAGTGGTTTTATTTTACAGCTAGAGAACTTTTACTATGTACCTGCAATTAGCAAGATTAATATTTCCGTTTCTTGTTTGGACAAGTCTAGTTATTCATTTATTATAAAAGACAAATATTGCTCTATTTTTTAAATGATATTTTCTATGATAGTTCACAAAAAACAATGGACTTTATGCCATTAATCTTGAAACGCCTATCGATAACATTGACACAAAAAGGATAAAACCAAACAAATAAATCCTATTTTCCTTTGGCAATGCACTTTAGGGCATATAAATGAGAAACATATTTCCAAACTCTATAAAGATGGATTTAGGGACTCCATTAATTCTGAAACATGTGAATCTTGTTTGTTGGGAAAAATGACAAAGACTTTGTTCATTGTAACAAATGAAGGAGCTAGTGATCTTTTTACACTTATACATACTGATGTAAGAAGGTTACTGAACGCATAGCCATAAGAAGTTTTCAGTACTACATAACATTTACTGAAGATTAAAGTAGATATGGATGTGTGTCATATGAAACACAAATCAAAATCTTTTTAGAAATTCAAATAATTTAAAAATGAAGTACAAAACCAATTATGTAAGAATACTAAAAAAATGTGATGATATTAAGGAGGTGAATATTTAAGCCTAAAATTTGATAACTATTTAAAAGAGTATGGGATCTTATCCTAACTCACACCTCTCGAAATGCCACAATGGAATATTGTTTTTAAGAGAAAGAATTGAACCTTGTTGTTTTAGAATCATGTTGGTTTAAGGAACTATGACCCTTACTTGTTTGAATGATAACAAAATCAGTTTATGAAAACAATTTAATGTAATAACATTTTGAGTAAGTGTCCAGGTCTTAGATCAAGTGAATTAAAGATATTTGGATGTCACATTGAGTAAAGAGAAAGGAACAAAAATACTTCGCTTTTTTTCCATTTTTTCTAACTTTGATGTGAGCCTCTAACACACGTTATTAGTAACACGAGCGTCGCTCTATGTTGGCTAACTCCGATAATGCAAGCAACGCTCTAGTTATGATGACTCTATAAGTACATGATATGTTATGTTTCAGTTGCCTCTGTTGAATGCAATTATGCTTTGATCGTCTGCCTTTGAAATTGACAAAGCAAGTGTTTGCCTTCCTCTAATAACCTTAACAAGCACACGATCTTCTGCCTATCATAATTGCTTCATCACTTCAAGCATTTGATCATCTAACTCTGACTTATGTTGTATGCTCTAATGAAAATCAACGCTCCCAAAGAGATAAAGCATTTTAAGCATCCTCTGATGAATATCTTGAATATGCTACTTGTTCAAAATCAATCAACACTTACACACAAATCCAAACAATCACACTAAGCAATTATAGCACAATCACAATGACAACTTGAGTTTCGAGAAGGTTTTGCAATCAATCACACTTAGCAATTATAGCACAATCACAATGACAACTTGAGTTTCGAAAAGGTTTTGCAATCAATCACACTTACACACAAATCGAAAACATTCACACTTAGCTATTATGGCACAACCACAACAACCACTTGAGTTCAAACACTCAATCATAACCTTGACTCAAACATGACTTACGTGCCAAGAACCCTAATGCAATGTGTTTATGCCAAAGAGCATGGACTCGGAATTCCAAACCAAAACCCTCCTCGAAGGGCCATAAATAATAATTGTACTGCATATCACAGGCCGAATTACTAAATTACCGAGGTACCACCTATCACAGGTTAGCACGATTTACTCAAAACGTAAAATCGTAAATGTACCGCCTATCACAGGCCGAAGTACTATTTACCAAGGTGCCACCTATCATGGGTCAGCAGGATTTACCAAAAATGTGTAGTCTATCGCAGACCTTACACGACGCGACAATCCCTGCATGGATAAGATGAACCAACAAATCACATGGCATCATCTCGTTATCTATCCGGTCACCACTATCACCATGGACAGTCTGGTTGCCATGTACAATGAAATGCATCAGCAGGTTCTAACTCTATCAATGACAATCATTAAGTAAATGCAGATATCAAAAGATTCCCCATTTTTAATACTCATTTAACGCTTACGATTTTCACGACAATCATTAAGTAAATGCAGATATTAAAAGATTCCACATTTTTAATACTCATTTAACTCTGATGATTTTCAAATTCCACATAGAGCATACTCAAATATTTATTTTCACCACACACATCAAATTTAATCCACAATTTACATTAAATTTGATCAATTCAAAAACCACAAAATCCACACCAAGTTCAATCATAAATAACCACAAATTTCTGCCAAACTCAAACATTACACACATAGATGAATCAAATTCCTTTTCCATGAAAACACTCATCAATTTCACCAAAAATCCAGCTCCAAACTTTCACCCATAAAAGCAGTAAATTCATTTTCCCCAAATCTACACTTCAAACCCAACAAATTTATTTTGCACACATCCACAAATAAGTCCCTAAATGCAAACTAAAAGTTTGGAAGGAGTCCTTACCTTAACGATGGCTCTAACACGCGATTACAGTATCGTAATTAATTCAGGTACAATCTTCGAAGCTTAGATCTAGAAGAAAAAATAAGATTTGTATTTGTGGGTTTAGGTTTGCGAAACAGTGAATGAGGAAGAAGAAGAAGAAGTTCACGCGAAGGCTGGGTGGAAATTATTACTTAACAAATATTTAAAAATATCTAGATGTTCATTAAAATTACCATTTCACGCATAACCTCTCAAACCATTTGATAAAAATATCCACTCTCGTCGCAACTCAATTGATAGATGCAATTTTCAGCAACATGAGATATTTTTAACCAAACTGTCCGGTATTATATTCTTCGTAACATAAATAAATTATTCTTCGACAAAAGATTAGCCGTACTTAATCTAATTTGGTTATCGACGAATAATTTTAATTGGGGCATCAAAACATATTTTTGGGCATTAAACTCACAAAATATCAATAACTTGGCTAAAATGCCTCAGAGTTCAATACCAAAATACACTAAAAAAAACATAAATTAGAGTTTAAAACTACGGGTCTTACATTACTACCCCCTAAAATTATTTTTGTCCTCGAAACTACGCGTTGATAAACAACTCAAGGTGTTGTTCTCTCGTCTTGCTCTCTAGTTCCCAAGTCGCATCTCCAGTAATTGGGTTCCAAATCTCCTTGACCAACGAAACATCCTTGGTTGACCAACGAAACATCCTTGGTCCTCAATCGCTTTATCTTCTTGTCATCAATTCTTACAGGTGGTACTTTGAATGACAAGTTATCATTCAGTTGAATTGTGTATGGTTCGATCACATGAGACGGATTTGCAAGATATTTCCTTAACTTTGACATATGAAACACGTCATGAATATTGGACAGTTTCGGAGGCAATGCAATCCAATAAGCAACAGATCCAGTTCGTGCCGAAATCTGATATGGTCCAATGAATTTCGGAGTCAATTTCTTCGATATCAAGGCTCTACCAACTCCAAGAGTAGGCGTGACTCATAGAAATACATGGTCACCCTGTTCGAATTTTAAAAGTTTGCAATGCTTATCCGCATAACTCTTCTGAAGATCTTGTGAAGTCTTTATTTTCTCCTTAGTTGTAGTCTGTTGTACCATCTCCGGTCCTACAATCATATTTTCACTGTTGTTATACCAACACAAAGCCGTTTGACACTTGCACCCATATAAAGCCTCATACGGTGCCATTCCAATACTTGCGTGGAAACTGTTAATGTAGGTAAACTCAACCAACGAAAGTACATCATCCCAACCTCCTCTATCATCTAATACACATGCTCTCAATAAATCTTCCAATGACTAATTTGTCCTCTTAGTCTATCCATCTGTTTGTGGATGGTAAGCATAACTCAATCTTAGTTTCGTTCCCAACGCATCATGCAATGCTCCCCAAAAATGTGATGTGAATTTCAGATCACGGTCTAATACAATACTCGATGGTACTCCGTGTAACCTCACAATTTCAGGAATGTAGAATCATTATCACCCATATAATATCATTCTTTCTCCTTGTTTTCGGAAATCCAGTTATGAAATCCATGGAAATGTTGTGCCACTTCCACTCAGGTATATCTAAAGGTTGCAACATTCCAGCAGATCGCTGATGTTCCACCTTCGCTTTCTGACAAGTTAAACAAGTTGATACATACTCTGCTACATGTCTCTTCATTCGTGGCCACCAATAATTCTGCCTCAAATCTTGATACATCTTTGTTGCTCCAGGATGAATACTCAATTTACTCTTATGAGCCTCTTCTAAGATTGTTTTCCTCGTCTTTGCAATTTCTGGTACACAAATCCTACCATTACATCTCAAAATATTATATGGTCCAATCTTAAACTCAATTGTCTTCCATTGCACTATTAGGTTTCTCTTTTCTTGAATTAAGGTGTCATTTTGAGAATTCCCAATGTCTTCTAGTAATCCACTCGAAATCTTAATCATTATGAATTTCAAAATTTCTGGTGCAAACTCTAAGTTCAAGTGTAGGTCTCTAAAAGCTTCCCATAACTCTTGTTGTCTAGCCATCACTGTTGAAGACACCGATACACTTCTTCTACTCATTGCATCAGCCACTACATTGGCCTTCCCAGGGTGGTACTGCAGTGTGAAATCAAAATCCTTGAGAGTCTCCATCCATCATCTCTAACACATGTTCAATTCCTTCTGATCAAATGAATATTTCAAACATGGATGGTAACTCAACACTATGAATGTGCATCCATATAAATAGTGCCTCCAGATCTTCAATGCAAAAACTATAACAGCAAGCTCCAAATCATGAGTAGGATAGTTTCTTTCATGAATCTTTAATTGCCTTGAGGCGTAAGCTACAACTTTTTTGTGTTGCATCAAAACACATCCCAAACCTTGGTGAGACGCATCATAGTAAACGTCATAGAGTTCTTCTGATTGCAGTAATACCAATACTAGTAAGGTTGTCAATTTTCTCTTTAGTAACAAAAAATTTTCCTCACACTTCTCCGTTCATGCAAACGGTTGATCTTTTCTAGTAAGTTGTGTCAATGGAGCTACAATCTTAACAAAACCTTCAATAAACCTCTTGTAGTACCGTGCCAGTCCTACGAAACTTTGTATGTGAATCATAGTCAAAGGTTGTTTCCAAGCAAGAACCGCCTCAATCTTAGCTGGATCTACAGTGATTTCTTCCTTGGTTATCACATGTCCTAAGAAATTCATTTCTTATAGCCAAAACTCACACTTCGACATATTGGCATACCATTGCTACTCGCGTAAAATTTCAAGAACTTGGCGCAAATGTTCTCCATGTTCTTCCTCAGTCCTTAAATAAATTAATATATCATCAATGAACAACACAATGAATTTATCTAGAAATGGACTAAAGATTATGTTCATGTAGTCCATAAAAATTGTTGGTGCATTGGTAACTCCAAATGGCATAACAAGATATTCACAATGTCTATAACGGGTTTAGAAAGCAGTTTTCTAAATATCTCCTTCCCTTACTCCAATATGATGGTAACCCGACTTCAAGTTAATCTTCGGAAATATCGCGACTCCTCTCAACTAATCCATCAAATCATCAATGTGTGGCAAAGGATAACAATTTTTAATAGTTTCCTAATTAAGCTGTCTATAATCCACACATAAGCGTGAGCTTCTGTCCTTCTTCATAACTAGCAACACCGGAGCTCCCCATGGTGATACACTTGGTCTAATAAATTTCTTCTCCAACAAATCTTTAATTTGGCCTTTGAGCTCATTTAATTCCAATGGTGATATTCGATACGGTGCAATTAAAAATGGTCTGGTTCCTGAGTGCAAATCAATGAAAAATTCCACTTCTCTTACTGGTGGCAATCTTGGAATTTCTGCTAGAAATACGTTCCGGTACTCATTGACAAGTATCACATCCTCTATGTTCACATTTATCTTTGCCTCCATATTAGCCAAAGACAAAAACTCATGAGTTCCTTCTCTTAGCGACAATTCGAGTTTGTTAGTGGCTAGATACTTAACAACTCCTGGATCGGGGAAAAGAACCAGCTTGTGAGCACAATCCAAGATCACATAATGATACGACATCCAATCCATACCGAGAATGACATCGAGTGATTGTAGAGGTAAACAAATCAAATTAACCAAGAAATCCTTATTCTAGATAGTTATTTGACAATGTAAACATGCAGAGTTTACAATCAAAGTCTTAGCAGGTGTGGAAATAACCAAAAAGTGCAGTTAGAGTGTTACCTACAATCTCACAGTCACATTAATCAGATTGCTAGATGGATTCTCATCTTCAGCACTCACACAATAAACACGTCCTCTAGTAGTAGGACGAGTAGCCCTAGTTGTTGAAAAATTATGGCCTCTATTTGTTAAAAATTATATAAAATGACTTCACTAATTTTACAAGATTATTAACAAAGTTAACAATGGATGATTTAAGAAACTATTCAGAAACAAAGATTCCCAAATACAAACATTCAAGAACAAAAATTCATGCAATATCAATACAAAGAGAAGAGATAAAGGAAATCGTGCACCAGGAATTTATACTGGTTCGGCTATCAGTTTGATAGCCTATATCCAGTCCTGAAATCAACAATGATTTCAGCCTTTCACTAGAATTCACTTGAGTATGTTTTACAGACTTTCCAGCTCAATCACAGCCTATCCATCCAACTCAAGATCACATCTATTACAATACCAACTTATCCCTAAGAGCCACTCGCCAAACCTTCACGAGATCAAGTTGAGACTTCTTTTTGATGAACACAAGCACCAACAGAGATAGCCACCAGACTTCTTTTTACTCCAATCGATTTGCCAATCAACTTGATTGGTCACAGTGACTCAAATGTTTTAATCCAGTCGATTTGCCAATCGACTTGACTGGTCACAATGACTCAAATGTTTTAATCCAATCGATTTGGCTTGTTACAGTAGCTCAGCTATTTTGGTTGAAATCGATGTGCCAATTGATTATGCAACATGTTTCTGATAAATGATTAACCAGTTTATTCTTTCAATCGATTAGTGCATACCTTGCAACTTAAGAAACTTATATCAATTGATTGTCCAATCAATTGCGTTGATCACAGAACCCATGTCTGATGAAAAAGTATTTTTGAATCGATTTTCCAATCGATTTACTCAGTACGAGCTTGGTTTTGTGAATCACTAAATCGATTTCTCAATTGACGTGCTAATCGATTGTCTAATTGATTGGTTTAAACCTAGAATACAGATTTCACTAAAACCCTTTAAGTAATCGATTTCCCAATCGATTTACTTAGTAAAAACTTTTATTTTGAGTCAGACAATCGATTGTCCAATTGATTCATCAATTGACTTATCTGTTGATTTATTACTTGATTGATTAAAACCTTATTTTATGATTTCATTCGCAGGTATTATGTGAGAAATCATTATCATTAAGTCTACCGAATGGACACTATTAACACTAGACACATTTATACATCATTCTTCAAGCTGGTAGTATATCATCCATCTTTGAGTGATTGCTTGACTTCCAAGTTTTGTCCAAATGTGTAGTGTTTTTTCATTTCCCTGAAATATTTCTCAATTCAAACCATTAGATCAATCAAATAATGCATATAGATTGTATGTTTGGATATTATATCAAAATCATGATCAGGGAGGCATATGTCTAGTATTCTCCCCCTATATCAAAGTCATGATCAAGGAGTCATATGTCTTACCATAAAATGTCAAGGAGACAATATTGATAAAGGTACATTCTTCCAAATTAACATAGATACAACCAAAAAGAAAGACATCTAGTCCCTAAACGTCAACCTAATCTGATCAATCTACAAAAACTGTACAACCCGAGTGATCTCCACGCGCCCCATAAGATCCTCCTAACACATCTCCAGTCAGGACTGTTCAACTACCTTCCAATCTACAGGGTACTAATTATTTATTATTACTAATTATTTATTATTTATTGGTAAGATGCTCTTGGTTCTCATCTGAGGGCAAAGCCCATATTTCCACAATAGATGTAAAGCGTCACCAACCGAAATTAAGAATTAACACACAACATTTAAATTTCAAATGAATAAAATAGTCTTTCAACCTAGCATGCACCTTGAAAGGGTTTCCATATTCTAGACATGCATAAAAAAAGTTGAAAAATGAAGTTTTTAACAAAATTGCATTGGTGTATTCGAATACAGTATCTCTATATTCGAATACAAGGTTGTTTCATAAGTCAGTAGCAAAAACAACATGTTTGTATTCGACTACACATAAGTGAATAGCTAAAATAGGATGTTTCTATTCAAATACAACCTTCTGTATTCGAATACACATTAGAAAATAGCAGAAAACAACAAAATTCAGCTTTTAAAGGGTTTCGAAATCAATCTAAACTCAAATCCAAACAATCACACTTAGCAATTATAGCACAATCACAATGCCAACTTGAGATTCAAAAAGGTTTTACAGTCAATCACACATACACACAAATCCAAAACATTCACACTTAGCAATTATGGCACAACCACAACAACCACTTGAGTTCAAACACTCAATCATAATATTGAATCAAACATCACTCGCGTGCCAAGTACCCTAATGCAAGTTGTATATGCCTAAATACATGGACTCGGAATTCCAAACCAAAACTCTCTTTGAAGGGTCGTAAATCATAATTGTACCGCCTATCATAGGCCAAAGTACTAAATTACCGAGGTGCCACCTATCACGGGTCAACACGATTTACTAAAAACGTAAATCATAAATGTACTGCCTATCACATGCCGAAGTACTATTTATCGAGGTGCCACCTATCACGGGTCAGCATGATTTACCATAAATGTGTAGTATATCGCGGACCTTACATGACGCGACAATCCCTAGAAGGATAAGATGCCCCAACAAATCACATGGCATCATCTCGTGGCCCATCCGGTCACCACTATCACCATGGCCCCTCTAGTCCCCATGTACAATGAAATGCATGAGCATACTCTGACTTTATCCACGACAGTCATTAAGTAAATGCATATATTAAAAGATTTCCCATTTTTAATACTCATTTAACTCTAACGATTTTCACGATAATCATTAAGTAAATGCAAATATTAAAAGATTCCTCATTTTAATACTCATTTAACTCTAACGATTTTCAAATTCCACACAGAATATACTCAAACATTTATTTTCCACCATACACATCAAATTTAATCCACAATTTACATTAAATTCGATCAATTCAAAAACCACAATTATCCACACCAAGATCAATCATCAATCACCACAATTTTCCACAAAACTCAAATATAACACATGCCAAACTAATTTTCACAAACCACAACTCAAACACATCAAATTTATTTTCCTCAACAACACACATAGATGAATCAAATTCCTTTTCCATTGAAACACTCATCAATTTCAGAAAAAACCCAACTCCAAACTTTCACCCATAAAAAACAGTAAATTCAATTTCCCCAAATCTACACTTCAAACCCAGCAAATTTATTTTGAACACAACTACAAGTAAGTCCCTAAATGTAAAATAAAAGTTTGGAAGCAGTCTTTACCTTAACGGTAGCTCTAACACGCGATTACGGTACTGTAATTAATTCTGGTAAAATCTCCGCTCATGATGTCGCTGCCAAAGTTAGTTCACTAGCACTGTAGCATGGAGATGAACAAGTTTCCCTTTTATCTCTTTGCGAAATGAAGCTTAGATCTAGAGGAAAAGTGAAGATTTGTATTTGTGGGTTTAGGTTTGCGAAACAGTGAAGGAGGAAGAAGAAGAAGTTCACGCGAACGTTGGGTGGAAATGATTTTCTTTCAGTTTTCCTTTCTTCCTTTTTCCTTCCTTTGCATTCCTTTTTCCTTTAGATATTCATTAAAATTACCATTTCACCCATAACCTCTCAAACCATTTGATAAAAATATCCACTCTCGTCGCAACTCAATTGACAGATGCAATTTTCAGCAACTCGAGATATTTTTAACCAAATTGTCCAGTATTAAATTCTTCATAACATAAATAAATTATTCTTCGACAAAAGATTCACCGTATTTAATCTAATTTATTTATCAATGAATAATTTTAATCGGGGCATCAAAAGATATTTTTGGGCATTAAACTCACAAAATATCAATAACTTGGCTAAAAACTCTCATAGTTCAATACCAAAATACACTAAAAAAAACATAAATTAGAAGTTAAAACTATGAGTCTACAAAGAACATCTGTATTCTTTCTCATCAATATTCTTATTCACTTTAGTGCTGAAAAAAGGTTCCAACGGAACAAAATTTTAAACACTTTATGTGAAAGATAATTCATAAAATCCAAAAACCTTTCATTTGTAACTTACCCTTGTAGTGGTTAGTTTCCTCAACAGTTTGATTGTACTAATCTAGAAGTTTAAGAAGATTGAACACAATCAGTGTGACTAGTAGGTGTTTAAGTGTAAGTTTGATCATGTGGTGAGTTAGTGAATTAAATCCTTTAGGTTGAAGGGACTGGACATAGCTACAATGTTGGTGGTGAACCAGGATAGATTGGTTATGCCTCTCATCTGCTTCCTTTACTTAGTATAGCCACGCAAAAAAGTTTTTAAATATAAAACTCAATTCAAATCCCCCATTTATTGTATTTTTCATTCTACATGAACCAATATGTCTTTTATGAAGATTTAGGGTTGTGAGGTATATGTCAAACAACAATTTTTTTCTAGGTTGTAATCCAAATCTAAAAAATGCTTCATATTGGGGTATCCTAAAGAAACAAAGGGATATTACTTCTATAATCCTTCTAAAGGCATAGTTTTTGTCACTTGCAATGGGGTATTTCTAGAAAAGGAATTTGTTTCCAAATGAAACAATGGGAGGAAATTAGAACTTGAAGAAATTCAAACACACAGTAGCGACAAAGTTATGGAACATTAAGAATAGTGTGCACAAGATTTTATGATAGAAAAACCTGCTCTGGTGACACATGACCAACATAAGTCAAACGGGATACGTTACCAACCTATGAGATATGGGTATCTTTTAATTGAATAGGTGATGTATTTCTCATGGATCAAGATGAGCTTGTGACTTACTAGGAAACCATTATGGACCCATGAAATTTGAAATCAATTTCATGTACACTAACCAAGTATGGTCCCTAGTGGAGCCGCATGAAGAGGTCAATTCCTTAGGGTGCAAGTGGATCTTCAAAATCAATGTTGACATGGATAGAAAGGTATGCCTATAAATTACAACTGGTTGGTAAAGATTTCAAGAAAATCCATGGTGTAGACTATGATAAAACTTTTTCACCAATTTCAATGCTTAAATTTGTTCGAATTTTACTTGTTATCGTTGCATATCATGTCTACGAAATACGGAAAATGGATGCAAGAATTCTTTCCTAAATGAAAATCTCATTGAGGATGTGTACATGCACAACCCGAAGGCTTTAGCACTATAGACACTACCCAAAAGGTATGCAAGTTACAGCGATTAATCTATGGATTAAAGCAAGCTTCTAGAGGTTGGAATTTTCATTTTCATGAAACTGTTAAACAACTTGGATTAATAAATAACGAATATGAACCTTCTATTTACAAGTAGGTTAGTGAGAGCATTTATATATTTTTGTACTATATGTGGATGACATATTACTCATCGGAAATCACATCCCTACTTTACAACAAGTTAAGACTTGGTTACATAATTGATTTTCTATATATTAGGAATTAGAATCTATTGAGATATATCACAAAGGTTTCTTGGCTTGAGTCAGAGTACATACAGGTCCTAAGACGCTTTAATATGCATGATTCTGAAAACGAATCCTTGCCCATGACACATGACATATGTCTGTCAAAAGCACAAACTCCTTCGACTATAGAAGAAAAGAATCGCATAAATAAAATTCATTATGCATTTGAAATTGGATTTTTCCATGTTATGTACTTGACTAGATGTCTCGTAAGCTTTGAGCACAACAAGTAGGTGCCAGTCTGATCTCGATGATAGTCATATGATTGTTGTCAAAAACATCCTTAAGTATTTGATAAGAACTAAGGATCGGATGTCACCTTCTAGACAGATAAAAATACTTTTAGATCGCAATTCGGTTATGTACTTTTCAAAAATGGTGACGTTTTGAGCTAGACTAGTTCAAAGCAAGAAAAAATTGTTGATTCTACTATATATGTCGAGTATATTTTTGCCTCCAATGCAACAAAACAAGTTGTTTGGATCAAAAAATTAATTTTGGACTTGGTACAATTATTAGCATTGTGGATATCATTAAACACTATTGTAACAATAATGGTGCCATTGCATAAGCTAAGGAACCTAGATTTCACCAGAAATCCTAGCACATACTTACGGTTTTTTGTTTCATTTAAGAAATAACCAACATATTAGATGTGAAGATATGCAGAGTACCAATAGTTGACAATATCGCTGATCCACTCACAAAACCTCTTACTCAGCAGAAAAATGATAGCCATACTAGGTCTATGGATATTAGGTGTATGCCTAATTTGTAATAGTACAAGTGAGAGATTGTTAATGCAAGCGCTAATGGCCAATGTCTTACTTTTGAATTTAGAACTTGTATCGTGCTATTTATTTCCAAAATGAGGCATTTCAATTATTATGCTTATCTAATATAATAAAGTACTTGAGTAAAATTCTTTTTGATAAAACATCGAATGGATGAATTGATTTTGAGATACTATAGAACTTCACTCTCAAACAATTTGTAGTCGAGTATTATTATAGACGCTAATAATAATACAATAAAGACTATTATGTATGTTGACTAATTAACCAATGGTAAAAACATGAGAACGGGGTTGAATTGTGTTTTCCAAAGTTGATTACTTTTTTATAATTTATATTTAAATAAAAAACAAGTTCGATTTTGGTGACTTATTTGGTGTAGGAGCAATCAGATTCAAAGGCAGCAAGCTATAAAAGCATAAATAATTTGATACGTACATTTATCATGGTCCACCACTAACTTGGCTATACACAGTTCCCTCAATCAGAAGGCTTTAATCCACTAATTTAAATATCTTGAATTACAAAGCATTTGACGCTCCAAGTCGGTCTTTCCAAATAGCCAGACAACCCTAGACTTTTGAGGAACTAACTACCTTAACCCTACAAGGCAAGTCTTCTCTTAACAAGCTAACAACCGCATATTGAAGAAGGAACTAAACCACTATCAAGTTGGATACAAAATATTGGAACTTGAGCAGTTGCTTCTAACAAAGCTGAAAACAATAATAACTATCAAACTCTAAGAAAACAACACTTAGAAAATATTTCTAACTTGAACAAGTGTTTCACTCTATAAACTCTAATACTACTCTTTTATGCTTTTCGATGATTTTCTTCTTCATCGTTGAGTATTTATTTATAGTTAAAATTTGGGCTTCCATTTATTCTTTGTTGTTTAATTCAAAATCGTATCATGCTCATATTGTGTTTGTAAATTTTTCAAATTGATTATGTTCATATTTTGTTGTAGATAAATCTTGATCAAATCTTCTTCAAATCTTAATTAAATGTCTTCAAATCTTGATCAAATCTTAATTAAATATTCTTCAAATTTTGATCAAATCTTCTTCAAATCTTGACCATATTTTCTTTAATTATAAATTTAAATCAAATCTTATTTTAGATTTTCATCAATTATAATTTGGAATCAAATCTTATTTTAGATTTTCTTCAATTATAAATTTGAATCAAATTTTATTTTATATTTTCTTCAAAAACATGAAACTTTTTTCATACTCTTTGAAGTCAAATATATTTTTCTCATAAAATACTTTTGTTAACATCAAAACTCTAAATATAAAACCAACTTGGTTCCAACAATAACCATATCTCACAATTTATGGATATGAGATATCAAGTCACAACATATTTATACATTAGGATCAATGTATACCGGATTGACCCACCATGATTGTAAGACCCTTAATTTTAAATCCTAAATTATACAATTTGAGGGTATTTTGTGTTAAATTGCTTAGGCTTTTAACCCAGTTTTCGGTATTTAGTGAGTTAAAGGCTGAAAATATATTTTTGGAAATTGGATTAAAATTATTTGTCAAAGAATAATTTATTAAGGTTTCGAAGAATATAATTTTGGGCAGTTTTGTTCAAAAATATCTCAGGTTGTTGGAAATTGTATTTGACAATTGAGTTGCGACGAGAGTAGATATTTTTATCAAAATAGTTGGAGACGTGAGTGAATTGATGGATGTGAGAGTTGTTAGATATTTATTGGTTTAGGTTTAATTATTATATATTTATATTATATATATATATTATATATATATATATTATTATTAGTAATATATATATATATATGTATATATGTATAAGAAAAGGAAAGGAAGGAAAAGAAAAAGAAATAGAAAGGAAAGAAGGAAAAAGAAAGAAAGGAAAAGGAAAGGAAAGAAAAACAGAAAAACTCCTCCCTCTCCCTCCCTCCTTGCGCGAGATCCCTCCCTTCTCCTTCCTTCTACCTCCATTTTCTCTGCTTTCTTTTGTTCAAGAGTAGAAACCCAAGGATTGTGGGTGAGTAGGAACAAATTTCCAGCTTCTTCCTTCTTCTCGGATTCGAAAATGGTGTTAGGGATTTCAAAACCTTCAAACACAAACCTCCCTGTTTCATCTAGATCTAAGCTTCGTTTCGTGAAGAGATAGAAGGGAAAGTTGCTCACTAACACGCTACAGTGCTAGGGAACCAACTTTGGAAGCGACGTTGCGAGCAGAGATTTTATCGGATTTACTCGCTGTACCGTAATCGCACGTTAAAGCTAACGTGAAGGTAAGGGCTCCTTCCAAACTTTTAGTTTGCATTTAGGGACTTATCTGTGGTTGTGTGGAAAGCAATTTGGTTAGGGTTAAAGTTTTAATTTGGGGAAAATGAATCTAAGGGTTTATGGGTAAAATCTTAGAGTTGGGTTTTGGTTATATTGATGAATCTTTCATGGAAAATGAATTTAAACTCATTTATGTATGATTTTGAGTAAATGAAACTTGTTGTGTTTAAGTGATGGGTTGTTTTGATTTGTGTTCGTCGTATTTGACGTGTTCTTAATTAATACTGATGACATTTGATATGTGTATGGTTGGATTTTATGGAGAAATGAATTGATGCATTTTGGTGTGAATCGTGGATTGAATTTGATAATATGTTTGAGTTTGCTTTGTGTGGAATTTGAAAACCATTAAGTTAAATGAGTATTAAGAATGGGGAATCTCTTAATGTCTTGTTTACTTAATGTTTGTTTTGAAAATCGTTGGAGTTAAACAAGTATTAAGAATGGGGAATCTCTTAATATTTCTATTTGCTTAATGTGTGTTTGTTTATGAAAATCGTTTAAGTTAAATGAGGATTAAGAATGGGGAATCTCTTAATGTCTTGTTTACTTAATGTTTGTTTTGGAAAATCGTTTAAGTTAAATGAGTATTAAGAATGGGGAATCTCTTAATGTCTTGTTTGCTTAATGTTTGTTTTGAAAAGCGTTGGAGTTAAAAGAGTATTAAGAATGGGGAATTTAAATGAGTATTAAGAATGGGGAATCTCTTAATGTCTTGTTTACTTAATGTTTGTTTTGAAAAGCGTTGGAGTTAAAAGAGTATTAAGAATGGGGAATCTCTTAATATTTTTGTTTGCTTAATGTGTGTTTGTTTGTGAAAATTGTTTAAGTTAAATGAGGATTAAGAATGGGGAATCTCTTAATGTCTTGTTTACTTAATGTGTGTTTGTTTGTGAAAATCGTTTAAGTTAAATGAGTATTAAGAATGGGGAATCTCTTAAAGTCTTGTTTACTTAATGTTTGTTTTGAAAATCGTTTAAGTTATATGAGTATTAAGAATGGGGAATCTTTTAATGTCTTGTTTACTTAATGTTTGTTTTGGTAAATCGTGTTGACCCGTGATAGGTGGCACCTCGGTAAACAGTACTGACCCGTGATAGGTGGTACGTTTACGATTTACGTTTTTGGTAAATTGTGTTTGTCCGTGAGAGACTGCACAGGTGTTTGTCCGTGAGAGACTACACCCTGGTAAATTGTGTTTGTCCGTGAGAGACCGCACGGGTGTTTTTCCGTGAGAGACTACACCCTGGTAAATTATGTTTGTCCGTGAGAGACTACACCCTGGTAAATTGTGTTTGTTTGTGAGAGACTGCACAGGTGTTTGTCCGTGAGAGATTACACCCTGGTAAATTGTGATTTGTTGGTTCATTTTGTCTGTGTGGGGATTGTCGCGTCAAGATGATTCCATGTGATTTGTTGGTTCATCTTGTCCGTGTGGGTATTGTGTTATAAGTGCTAAGTGTTATGTTTGAAATTCTGTGAAAGTAGGTTTGATTGCAAAACTATTTCGAAGCTCACGATGTTTTAGTGATTGTGTTATAAGTGTTAAGTGTTATGTTTTGGAATTGTGTGATAGCATGTTGATTGCAAAACTATTTCGAAGTTCATGATGTTGTAGTGATTATGTTGAAATTGCTAAGTGTTAAGATTTGGAGTTGTGTTTGAATATGAATGAGTTAGTTTATGTATTTTTGGAAGAATTTACAGGGGAATCGATTTGATGAGTTACAGGGACTTCGCAAATTTAACAAAATCGATTTACCCAATCAATTTTGTAATATGTTTTTCAAAACCATTTAAGAAATCGATTTGGCAATCGATTGGATTCATTAAAGGAGCTCAGCAAAATTGACAAAATCGATTTGGTAAATCGATTGGCTTCAATACAGGGGCTCAATTTTTCATTCAATCGATTTCCCCAATCGATTGATTTAAGCCCAGAGATCAGTTTTCACTAAAAACTTTCGGGAAATCGATTTTCCCAATCGATTGGCGCAGTTGGAAATTCTTATTTTGAGGTAGATAATCGATTGCTCAATTGGTTCATCAACGAATTGGCCCGTTGTTTATTACTTGATTGATTTGAGACTTATTTTGATTTCATTTTCATTTGGTAAGCATTATATGAACTTTTAGCGTATGGAAAATCCTTTTAAGGTGCATGCTTAGTTGAGAGGATATTTTTTCCATTCAAAAACTTAAATATTATGTGTTAACTGTTAATTTCGGTTGGTGACCCTTTACAACTATTGTGGAAATCTGGGCTTTGCCCTCATATGAGAGCCAGGACAATCCCACCGGTTCGTACCCTATGAATGGGAATGTAGATGGGAATGCATGACTGGAGCTATGTTAGGAGGATCTTACAGGGCGCGTGGAGATCACTCAGGGTGTATAGCTATAGTTTTTTTTTTGGTAGAATGATCAGATTAGGAGGACACAGAGGGAACAAATGTCTTTCTTTTGGACTACATTATTTTGAACTGGAAAACTGTACCTTTACTAATATTGTCAGCATGACAGTTTATGTTCGATGGGTTCCATGTACCACTTTTTGAGGTGTAAATACTTTGGATTCATATTTCGAAAAACTTTTTCGCTGCTTATAAATTGTAATGACTTAAATATTTATCCAAAGGTATTTCCTTATTTATTTCTCTATTTTATTTTAATTTCTTTTGAAAAAAAAATACACCCTCGCTTTGAAAAATAACGGGGTGTTACAATGATAATACTACATAGTATTTTATGTAAGTTTCATAAGTTATTCTCATGGTGATAATGGTGTATTCCCTCCTAAGACATGAAACCGCTATAATCTCTATAAAAGGGGTTGGTTGTTTTATTGTTGTCAAATGCTGTCTGTAATATGACGATTTTAAATTCGGTTAACTAGACGTTCAATGAGTCATGTTGAGGGATATGAGTGGCATAGATGGAATTTACCTCTCCCACATAACAAGAGTAATATTTATGGACCCTTTGATATAGTGTGACTATTAAACGGATGACCATGATGTGATAGATCAAGATGGGATATTGGCTCTTGTAGAGTATACTTGAGTTTTAAGGAATGAGACATCGAACTATACAAGGGTGACACAATCTATACCTTGAGTTCGATTTAGATATGAGGGGAAAACGAGATTATACATAATATCATTATCATGGAAAGGTTACGTCATATCACATGACATTAATGTCACTTTTGTAGAAGTTGTGTTTCTAGATACCACTTGTTTTTTATAATATTTAATGGATGATTTAATATTATTTCCAACGTTATGGAAACCTATAGGGTTAAACACGCAAGAACATATAAATGAAGGGTTAAAAGTGTAAATAAGTCAGACTTATTAAGTGAAACGTTGAATACTGTAAGCTATGATGCACTAGGTTAGTATAAGGGTCTATACATAGAACCCTGATACATAATTTTGATTTTGATCAATCAGAAAAAAGAAAAACCCTAGACATTCTCTTCATCAGCTAGCATTGAAGCCTTGGTTTCCCTTGTTCGAGTAATGTTCATATAGACTATATAGGCAAGCTGTCGATAGAGCATCGTTCGTGATCATCATTCATCATCAGATTTTTATCATGCTATAAGAGGTAATCTAATAAATCCTAATTCATTACCATTCGAAAGGATCCTAGAAGGAAATTTTATTTTTTATCTGCTATGTTTATCTGTTTTTTATTCTCAATTTTTCCTTCATATCCAACTGAATTTTGTGATCCAAGACAAGTAGATTTGGGTTCCCAATGTCAGTAAAGGCATCACAGGAAAAAAAAAGTGAGTACGGCTAGCTAGTGAAAAAATCTGTAGCTACCAACTAAAAGTTGAATTGCGGCTTGTCGTCAAAAAAAGTGTGGTGCACCTCTACACCATCCAAAATTATGATGTTTGTGTGGATGGTTTTGTGGGAGTGTCTTCAAACATTAGAGGCTTTGTTATGTAAAGGTATTTTAGATAATGTGAATGTGGGACTGTGTATTTTGTGCAAAAATAAGATGGAGATCGTTAACCATATTATCTTTTGGTGCTCTCATCCATATAATATATGAAAGTAGGTTAGTGATTGGATTCCACACTACACATTTTGAAAAATTATGAGGTTTGTTCAAAGCGAAAAATAAAAAAAATAAAAAATAAAAAAGTTTAGGTTCATAATATGGCTTTTTTTTTGGCGAATCAAGTTGTATAGGTATGGATTCACTTTTGAAAAGAATGATGGTTTGCTTGAGGAACTTGTTGAATGTGTCAAAGTAACTTCTAGTAGTTTGGTTCTTTTTGAGCAATAATAGGAATGAAGGTTATTGTTTATTATATTGGAATTATAATTTGTTGAGTTGTCTTTCCTTTGCTTTTTAAACTCCATTTGAATATGGATTTGAATATCCCTTATACTCCATTAATATTGTGAAGTCTAGAAGATCACAATTGCGCTTATTAGCTAGTGAAAGCCAAAAATTTGTATTAAGCCAATGTCATAGATTTATCATGTTTGTCTTTGTTTCTAGTTTGGCAGTTATAGTTAGTTAGTTAATTAGTTAATTATTGTTACAACTAATTGGAGGGAAGGGATAGGTATATAAGTCATTACTTGTAGCTTAATGAAAAAGCATGCTAGTGATAGTAAGTGTTTTCTAGATCAATAGGGGAGTGTTTATGTGAGCATAAAACAAAATTATGAGAGTTAGGAAAATCTTGTACTTTACTTGGTATTAATAAAGATATATTAAGCAACTATCAACGAGGACGTAGGAGATTATTGCTCAGAACCTTGATAATTCTTGTATCTTTGTTATCTTTAATCATTTTCATTTTCATTTTCAATTAGGCATTTATCATTCAAAGTTGTTGGGTTAAATTCATAACAAACTAGTATCAGCAACCCAATTCAAGAAGATTGTTCTTTCAGTCCTCAACAATGGGTGGAGCAAAATTCGATATTGAGAAGTTCACTAATGATAACGGATTTTTGGCTATGGAGAATCAAGATGAAAGCTTTATTGGTCCATAAACGATTGCAAGATGCATTGTTGGGCATTTCGAAAATATCAGCAACATTGTCTGAAAAGAAGAAAAAAAAGATATGGAGAGAAAATTCTTTCTATGGGTGATGAAATTCTCCAAGAAGCTGCATCTCAAGAAATTGTCGTTGGTGTCTGGTTAAAGCTTCACAGTGTCTACATGACTAAGTCTTTAACAAATAAAATTTATTTGAAGAAAAATCTTCTCCAAATGATGATGGAGGAAGGTATGTCCATTAAAGAACATGTTTCTTTATTCACAAATATTATTCTTGATTTAAAACGAATTGATGTTGAAATAAGTGAAGAAGATCAAGCAATCATGTTATTATGTTCACTTCCACCCTCCTTTCAAAATATTATGGACACAATGATACGTGGGAGACAAACTTTGAATCTAGAAGAAGTTAAGGTGACTCTTAATGCAAGAGAAATGAAGAAGAAAACTATCAATATAACATAGCAAAATAGTGATGCTAAGGGGTTATTTGCTCAAGGAAAAGCTAAAAGGCATATGATAAAAATAAGAAGATGGAGCATTCAAAGGCTTTGTCGATGAATTACAAGGAAATGCCAATGTTGTAAATGTTTGGTGTGACAGTCAAAGCGCCCTCTTCCTTTCTAATAACTATGTGTTCCGTGAGAGGACCAAATCCATCGACACTAGATTTCATTAAATTCGAGACATTATTGTTGAAGGTATTGTGCAAGTGAAGAAAGTGTCAACAAACACTAGTGAAATTTTACCTTTATAAGTCGGTTAAAATGTACATTTAAAGTCGATTCCATGTTCAAGCTAATAGCAAACGACTTAATAAGCATGTTGATTTTTAACTCGTTTCATGAATCGGCTAAACAAAGCTTCGTCCTGTTAAGTTGGTTCAGCTTAACCCACTTAAACATCATAAATCATCTTTTTAAGTTGGTTCTTTTGATCAACTGACTTAATAAATAGAGTTAACATAATTATTATTTTTAATAAATTTCTACTTTTAGGCTCATGCTCCATACATACATACATACAATATTTAAATTTCAAATTAGATTTTTGTACTTGCAACCACAATTTTATATAACCATTTAAATAAACAAAATATATAATATTCAAATTCATACAAAATGTAGAGTACAAAGAAGATGTCTCTCATTTTTGACTACTCTCGACCAGACGAAAAATAATTTGTTAGTTCAAAGCCGCACCTAAGAGGGGGTTGAATTAGGTGTATAAATTTTTTCTAGTTTTTAGAGACTTAGTGGATAATATTTCTAATTAGGATAATGTATGGTAAAAAGTAAGTGACAGAAAAATAAAGAACACAACAATATTGAAAGACCCTTAATTTTAAATCATAAATTATACAATTTAAGGGTATTTTGTGTTGAATTTCTTAGGCTTTTAGCTCAATTTTCGGTATTTAGTGAGTAAATGCCGAAAATATAGAGTACAAATTCATACAAAATGTAGGGTACAAAGAAGATGTCTCTCATTTCTGACTACTCTCGACCAGACGAAAAATAATTTGTTAGTTCATAGGCGCACCTAAGAGGGGGCTGAATTAGGTGTATAAATTTTTTCTAGTTTTTAGAGACTTAGTGGATAATATTTCTAATTAGGATAATGTATGGTAAAAAGTAAATGACAGAAAAATAAAGAACACAACAATATTGAAAGACCCTTAATTTCTTAGGCTTTTAGCCCAGTTTTTGGTATTTAGTGAGTAAATGCCGAAAATATATTTTTCGAAATTGGATTAAAATTATTTGTCGAAGAATAATTTATTTACGTTGCGAAGAATTTAATATCGAACAGTTTGTTAAAAATATCACTGGTTGCTGAACATTTATCTATTAATTGAGTAGCAACGAGAGTAGATATTTTTATCAAAATAGTTTGAGATGTGAGTGAAGTGATGTGTGTAACAGTTGTTAGATACTCCTTTGGGTTTGGTTTTAAGTAATATATATATATATATATATATATTGGAATGGAAAGGAAGAAAACAATAAAATAGAGGAAACGAAAATGCTGCCTCTATCATTTCGCGGACCCTTTCTCCTTCTCCTTCGTTTTCTTTCTTTGGCTTCAAGAAAACCAAGTGTGAGTGAAAGAAAAACATTCCCTTGCTACTTAACATCTTCTACTCGTCCTTATTCTTCTCCTTTGATTCAAAAATGGAGAAAAATAGTGTTGGGGTTTTCAAAATCGTTAAACACAAACCTCCACGATTCTTCTAGATCTAAGCTTTGTTTCGTGAAGAGATAGAAGGGAAATTTGCTCACCTTCATGCTACGGTGCTACTGAACTAACTTTGAAAGTGACGTCGCGAACGGAGATTTTATCAGAATTACTCGTAGTACCATAATCCCTCGTTAAAACTAATGTTAAGGTAAGGGCTCCTTCCAAACTTTTAGTTTGCATTTAGGGACTTATCTCTGGTTGGGTGGAACAAAATTTTGTTATGGTTGAAGGGTTGATTTGGGGAAAATGAATTTAACTCATTTACGTGTGGTTTTGAGGAAATGAAATTTGATGTGTTTGACTGGTGGATTGTGATGATTTGTGTTTGTCTTGTTTGACGTGTTCATAATTAATATTATAAATTTTTAGATGTGTTTGTGTGGATTTTGTGGAAAAATGAATTGATGTGATTTGTTGTGAATTGTGGATTGAATTTGGGAACATGTTTGAATATGCTCTGTGTGGAATTTGAAAAATCATTAGAGTTAAACGAGTATTAAAAATGGGGAATCTTTTAATATATGCGTTTACTTAATGATTGTCGTGAAAATCCTTAAAGTTAAATGAGTATTAAAAATGGGGAATCTTTTAATATCTGCATTTAATTAATAATTGTCGTGGATATAGTCAGAGTATGCTCATGCATTTCTTAGTACATGGCGACCGAATGGGCCACGGTGATAGTGGTGACCGGATGGGCCACGAGATGATTCCATGTGATTTGTTGGTTCATCTTATCCTTGTGGGGAATTTCGCATCGTGTAAGGTTTGTGATTGACTGCATATTTTTGGTAAATCGTGTTGACCCAAGATAGGTGGCACCTCGGTAAATAGTACTTCAGCCTGTAATAGGCGATACATTTACGATTTACGTTTTTAGTAAATCGTGTTGACCCGTGATAGGTAGCACCTCGATAATTTAGTACTTCGACATGTGATATGCGGTACAATTATGATTTATGACCCTTCGAGGAGGGTTTTCGTTTGGAATTCCGAGTCCATCAATTTTGGCATATAGGCATTGCATTAGGGTGCTTGGCACGCGAGTCGTGTTTTACTCAAGATTATGATTGAGTGTTTGAACTCAAGTTGTCATGGTGATTGTGTTATAATTGCCAAGTGTGGATGTTTTGGATTTGTGTGTAAGTGTGATTGATTGCAAAACCATTTAGAAACTCAAGTTGTCGTGGTGATTGTGATATAATTGCTAAATGTGAATGTTTTGGAATTGTGTGTAAGTGTGATTGATTGCAAAACCATTTCGAAACTCAAGTTGTCATGGTGATTGTGCAATAATTGCTAAGTGTGAATGTTTTGGAATTATGTGTAACTGTGATTAACTGCAAAACCATTTCGAAACACAAGTTGTCGTGATGATTGAGCTATAATTTCTAAGTGTGATTGTTTGGATTTGTGTGTAAGTATTGATTAATTTCAAAACCCTTTTAAAAGCTAAATTTTGCTGGATTTTTTTGTTTTTCTGATGTTGTTTGATGTGTATTCGAATACAGAAGGTTGTATTCGAATAGAGACATGTTGTTTTTGCTGCCGACTTATGTGTCGTCGAATACAGAAGGCTGTATTCGAATACCGGCATGCTATTTTTGTTGTTGACTAATAAAACAGCCTTGTATTCGAATATAGAGATGTTGTATTCGAATACAACAGTGCAGTTTTGTTAAAAACTTCATTTTTCAACCTTGTTTATGCATGTTTGGCATATGGAAACCCTTTTAAGGTGCATGCTAAGTTGAAAGGTTATTTTGTGCATTTAAAAACTTAAATGTTATGTGTTAATTGTTAATTTCGGTTGGTCACCCTTTACAACTATTGTGGAAATTTGAGCTTTGCCCTCAGATGAAAACCAGGACCTTCCCACCGGTTAGCACCCTGTGGATGGGAATATAGTCAGACACACCTTACTAAAGCTGTGTAAGGAGGATCTTGCGGGGCGCGTGAAGATCATTCGGGATGTATAGTTTTTGTAGAATGATCATATTAGGTTGACGTATAGGGACTAGATGTCTTTCATTTTACGTTGTGTTTATTTTAATTTGGAAGACTGTACCTATACCAATATTTTCAGCTAGACATTTTATTTTGATGGGTTCCATGTACCAATTTTGATGTGATGTGGGGAGTTAAAATTCTCAGGGCAATACTTTTGTGCAGGTGTCTGCCGAGAATACCCCAGGGTATGAGCTATGCTTGATAGGTCTCATAGCCAGGTGTGTTTTGATGTATGAATACTTTGGATTTTTATTTCAAAAACTATTCTGTTGCTTGTAAATATTTGTTGACTTTGTCGTTATGTTACGACTTAAATATTTATCCAAAAGTATTTTCTCTTTATTTCTTTGTTTTTATGAATTTGTTTTGAAAAAAAAAAACAAATTCGCGTTGTTAAAAATCGGGGTGTTACAATTGTGGTATCAAAGCTTTGGTTTGGTTTTCTTTGGGGCTGTGGAGTTTTTGGTCATAGATTGTAGGTCAACTTGTAGGTTGAGTCGTTATCTAATCATGCGTCGAGGTAATTTGTCTGAGTTGTCAGACCAGGAGTAGTTATTATGTGTTGATATAGTCGGAAGTTTGTTTTGGAATTATTCTAAGTGGTATTAAGATTTCTTCTTGATGTTGGTTATGAGGAAACAATACCTCCAAGAAGGAACAACGCTGCAAGAGTTAACGTCAATAGGGATAATCAAATGGGTGAAGCTATGAATAACATGGATGTTTCTGTTGTTGCACAAACGGTTGCAAAGACTCTGCGAGATCTGGAAAAGTGGGAAAGAGCGATATGTGCTGCTGCATCAAGGGGATTGGAAGGTTTTCGTCATTACCATCCTCCAAAGTTCAAGGGTGATGAGAACTCAGAAAAAGCTGATAAGTGGAATCAATAAGTGGAAAAGATCTTCCAGATGATGGATTTTCAGGCAGAGTTGAAGCGAATCATGATGTCATGGGATTTATGAAGTGGTTCCAAGGACATAGAGGCTATGTTGTTGATGGTAACTCAAAGATGATGGGTATGGATAGATTAAAGTTAGACTAATAGGCGATTTAATGGAAAGATCTAACTGGAGAGTTTTTTTTTTTAAGAAGAGTATTAGATGTTCGCCTTGTAGATTTTAGGATGAGACTGGATGAAGTTTGATAATTACCAAAGAGGTGTGAACATCATGGAATTATTGAAAAGACTAGGCTTCCTTTTTTAATAGCATTTGGTGCTTAGGTGTCCTAGAAGCGGCTTGTATTGAAGTTAAGGGGCACTGCACGTTAGGGGTAAATACCACCTTTGTTAGATAATGTACAATTTGAGGAATAGTCGATACAGATGAGTGAATTTTACCACATACTTGGTTTCGTATTCAGCTACATCATGTTGTAATCGAATACAAATTTGTAGTGGATAATAATAATGTTGTAATCGAATACTATGACACCCTAAATCCCAAAATAATATATACAATAATTTATATCATATTCCTATAAAATTTGCAGCGGATAAATAAAAATATATTTCCAAGAAAATAAAAACTTTATATTTAATTTACCATATCACGTTTCTCAAAAATAAAATAAAAACACTTTAAGCTTATTTTATCTATTAAAATAGTGCAATCTCGATAAGCTTTATCTAAGTATAATTACTTGATTTCATTCTAAAAACTTACTAGTACTTCTAAAGTTTTCATAAAAAAATTCGATTCAAATTAAAACCTTTTTTCCCGATATCACCTACCAGAGCGGGGTTCCTCCCAAACTTGAACTTCAAGACTTATTAACCTGTAATAACTGCGATTTTGCAAACGCAGAGCCCAGCCAGTCACACACAAACAACGAAGGAGGTGAGTTTCGAAATCATGATGACAGTATAATATAAGTAAAAAGAACACGCAAACAATGATAATAGGATCGTATCATTACACAAATATTCCATCAGGAAAATATTACATTCAAAGGTGAAAATCACTCAAGGAATTCCCCACCCGAATACCTCCAAGGTCTAACAATCTTGCCTTACGGCTCAACAGCAGACCGCCACGATCAGGCTCAATTAGTTGTACTTCCCCGGAATCACTAGGCTTGTCAAACCCTACCTATATGATGACAAAATAATCTTTACTTCATAATTTCTCAATATTTATTTTCTCTCCTCGTAGCCCTATGATACACCATTAAGAACCGTCATCTCAAACACAAATTGAAATCACAATTATTTCACCAACTATGGGGTTACTTCAATATTCTCATCACAAATTCACAACATCACTATCATTAATCATATCTCATCATATAAACTCATCACAAATTTATAGCATCACTATCATCAAGCATACATCATCACATAGGCTTGTCACAAATTTATAACATCATTATTATTAATTATATATCATCATAATCACATAAACGTATCAAAATAAATCAAACATCACAATAATATCCAATACCACACATTTAACGAAGTTAAATCAATCAACACCTTATAAATATTTCAATTCTATATTTTAATCTCACAATTCTCATATTTTAACATTTATTAATTTATCACTCAAAGGGCTACTTTCGTACGTAGCGAGCCCAAAATGAATCGTTGGGAAATACGTTTTTCCAGCTCATCTCAAATTATATTATACTCAAGAATTCAAACGCTCTCTCACCCCTTACCTTATTTTGACGTTTTCACACACGAATACGATTCAATGAGCAAACACTCTTTGTTCATTGACTCTTTGTCCTTCAATCGATCTAACTCGACAGTTTCTGGGTAAATGTTAAAAAATAAATTATGAGAAGATACTCTAAAAATATAGCCACTTTTCACACGGTCGTTTTGGCGTTGGTTTCACTCAAATCGAACTTACGATGAAGAAGAACGGTGCAAAGTAACGAATTCTACAAACGAAGAAGTTGGGTTTTTTAGAGAGAAATTGGGGTTGTTAAAAATATAGAAAATTATGTTTAATTGACGAGTTAAATGAATGAAATAACATACTCAAATTTGGGCGAAAATGGAGAAAGTTTTCTGGAACAATTATCGATCAACGGTGTCAAACGAATGGATTATTGTTGTGTTTCCTCTTTGGTTTTACGGCTGCCCTTCCAACTCCCTTCTCTTTCTTGTTTGTTTTATTTTATTAACAATTAGGGTTCATACATGAATCAAACCCATTGGTCTCCTTTTAGGTTTTACTGTTTTATTTTATTTTATTTTATTTTATTTTTTAAAACACAATTTCATTAATAAAGTATTATTACTATTTCAAAACTAATAAATTATAAATAAAAATAATTAATCTTTTAAAATACATTAATAATCAATAATATCATATTTAAAATATTCCCTATAATAATATTTATCTTTTTCAAATAATCAAATTAAAATATTACCATCCTTAGAGAATACTTGAAATTATAAAATAAATAAATATAACATCAATACTTTATATTAATTACTAAATCTTAATAAATATATATAAAATCACAATTCCATAACAAGTTTATAAAAATAAAGTAAATCAAACACAATATCACTACTATCTCAAGATAATTATTTAATAAAAATAATTAAAAATAGAAAATAGTTACAAATAATTGAAATATAACTACGTGCATACTTAACATCAGTCTAGCGCACCTAAAAATATTACATTAATTGGGTACATGTATTTACACGTAAAATCATATAAAATATTTTTCTTTAAAATATATATATTACACTAAAATACTATTATTTTTTAAAAATACATCAAATAATAAAATATAATATTTATTATTTACATCGCTCATGTAATCTAAGATTTTTAAAACTAGCATATCATTGAAATCACCTATATAACAAAAATTAGTCAGAAAATTTATTATCATATATTCTAAAATAATTATAATATTAAATTAATTATTTAAAATCGTACTTCACTAATAAAATGGTTTAACATAAAATTTAGGGTGTAACAAATACAAAAGTCGAGTTTTAGCTACTTACTTAGCAATTGTATTCGAATACATTGTCTCGCAGTCTGATACAGATAATCAGTTTTAGCTACAAACTTTAGTTTGTATTCGGCTACGACATGTATTCGAATACAACATTGATTTTTGTCAAAAACATAATTTTCAAACATTGTTCATGCATTTTGACAGTTTGAAAATTCTTTTGATGCATATGCTAAAATCCAAGGTTCTCCTGTGCATTTGAAATATATTAATATTAGATTTCATACCTTATATTATAAGATTTCTAGCATATTTGATTGTTGACTTCATTTTGAGCTTGCAACTTAATCACTTTTCTTGGTCTTTGTCTTCATAAAAAACATTAGTATTTTACATTTTCCTCCTATTTTATAATGAAAAGACTTTGTTGTTGTCGAGACTTCAAAGTGTTTGATCGTTTAAATTTTTCTCCCCTGTAATACATGCTTACTCCCCTTTTGAGCTTGAGTTCATGTCATCATGTTTTAAATGTTTTGAAGACCTACAAATTTTTTTAACAAAAACAACATATCAATTTTCTCCCCCTTTTGACATGATCAAAAAGAAGAAAAAACAACAAACAAAATGCCAACCATATATAGGGAATATAACATCACATAAGATAAGGAATAAAAATATCACACAAGATAAGGCATAAAAATATCACATAATTGAAATTGAAACATGTTCAAGTTTTAAATTATGATGCAAAAACCATAGTCATAGAGGAACAACCAAAATCAACATAAAGCATTTAAACGACAAAGAAAAATACATCAAATTCAATTTCAGTATCAAACTACATATCATCATCTGGTGGAAGGTGAAGGTGGTCAACTTTGACGGATAGGCTATTGAGTTCATGCACAATGTTTCATGGTTTGAAAGCGGGTGTTGATGGAGGTGTCGATGTTCTGAAACTATGTAGTGATGAAGGTGTGTAGAGAGTAGAGTTTGTCCATACCATGCAGTTTGAAACGTGATCATCATCAGATGTTGTTTCTTCAACATCTTTGTCATCTTGGGCAGCAACAGATGTTTAGCCAAGATCGCCTTAATGGAGATATGCCTAAAGCTGTTCATTCCACACTATCCTCATATTCGGAAGAAAGTAGGACAAAGCAAACAAAGTAAGACCACTAGAGATCACATCCTTTTATCATGAAAAATATGATCTAAAACTCAAATTCAGATATTTAAGAGTAATTTTTAGCCTTAGGAACCATAATATAGATTAGAAAATAATGCAATAGCCTATAGTCAACGATCATATTTCCAATTCCGCATAGTTGTCTAGCAAATTCGGAACCAGCTTCTGTACTTTTGCGTTCCATAGTGTCTTTATTAAATCGACGTAATGATACATAAGCATCATATTTGGTAAAATTTACCCATTCGCACAAATTTTCGGGCCTAAGTTTCTGACCCTCAAATGGTAGCTGCAAAATTTCTCCAATGGTTTGAGTTTCTAACTCGATATGTTTGTCTTTTACCTAAGACACCAACTTCGTCCCTTGCTTTTTAAGATTGTAGTAAAATACCCCAACTAAATTAGGATAGATGGGGCCTTTATAATCAATGAAAGTTTCTAAATGTTGGGCCGTAAGTAACTCGGGAAACTAAAAAGCTGAGAAAGAATCAAGAGTACCATACATAGGAGTGATAAGCTTTTTGTCTAAGTAGTAGGTTTGGAACAAGTCGATTTCTTCTAGTGAGTGAAGCAATCAGGATAAGTCTGCCACATTATCAGTTCTAGACCTCTTTTTTTAAGGACCCACTGCAGCATTCTTTTTTCTGGAACCTCTTTTCCGAGCATCCATGGTGAAAGTGAAGGTTTTTAGATTTGGGAAAATGGGGATTTTGGGTTTGGAAGTTTGAGTTTGAAGTGAGACTTGTTAGTTTAGAGTGATCTTAGATGTATGTTGGTTTAGTGATTGGGTAACTATTGCATGAAAGATGGAATGAGATTTTGGAAGAAATGAAAGTGAAGAAAATATGTATTCAGCTACTGAAACTGTGAAAAAGCTTATATATAGGGAAAATCGTGAACCTGTATTCGACTACACACTGGTTGTATTCGAATACATGATTTTCTGGAAACATGTATTCGAATACAGACAATGTGCATTTGACTATGATATCAGGATTTTTGTTTTTAATCTGAATTTTCATTAAAAACAAAAACACTATTTAGAGCACATATTCATATTTACAAAGCACATAAACATCAAAGAATCAATTGTATCAACATATCAAGAAAATACTTTAGATTTTGAAGAGAAGTGACTTATAAAGTATCATTACCTTGTATTAGTACATTTCTTGACCCACATAAAATGGCCATTTGGAACACCAAACTTCTTATAATAACAAACATTAGGTGTGTGGCCATTTTGACCACAATAAAAGCTCGTAGGAGTAGATTTACTTCTATATATAAATGATGATCTTTTTGCATAATTATAACTTTCTCTTTGTTGGATTAATCATTTGTCTCTTCTTCTTCGTTGGAACACCAAATTTCTTATAATAACAAACATTAGGTGTGTGGCCATTTTGACCACAATAAAAGCTTGTAGGAGTAGATTTACTTCTATATATAAATGATGATCTTTTTGCATAGTTATAACTTTCTCTTTGTTGGATTAATCATTTGTCTCTTCTTCTTCGTTTGATTGGTGTGATGCCATTAAAGCAACATTTGCACTTTGTCACTTTCTGAATCTGACGATGGGCTGACTTCATTGTCCTCCCATGCTATATAGGCTTTTTTGGATTATTTCTTCTTGTGAGAACTTTTCTTAATATTTGGGTACTCTACTTTTTTGTGTCCTTGCTTGCCATACTCAACAAGAGAATTTTTAATTTGAAGTGGAGACATCCTTTGCCCTAAAAGTTTCTTGTAACACCCCGATTTTTAACAGCGAGAGTGTATTTTTTTTTCAAAACAGATTCATAATAACAAAGAAATAAATAAGAAAATACTTTTGGATAAATATTTAAGTCGTACACAACGACAAATGAGTCAACAGAATTTACAAGCAACGGAATAGTTTTTGAAATACGAACCCAAAGTATTTACACATCAAAAAGTGGTACATGGAACCCATCAATAATAAAATGTCAAGCTGACAATATTGGTATAGGTACAGTCATCCAAATTAAAATAAACACATCCCAAAAGAAAGACATCTAGTCCCTATACGTCAACCTAATCTGATCATTCTACAAAAAACTATACATCCCAAGTGATCTTCACGCGCCCCGTAAGATCCTCCTAACACAGCTGCAGTCAGGTGTCTCCAACTACATTCCCATCCATAGGGTACTAATCGGTAGGATGGTCGTGATTCTCATTTGAGGGCAAAGCCCAGATTTCCACAATAGTGTAAAGGGTCACCAACCAAAATTAACAATTAACACATAACATTTAAGTTTTTAAATGCACAAAATAACCTTTCAACTTAGCATGCCCCTTAAAAGGGTTTCCATATACCAAACATTCATAAACAAGATTGAAAAATAAAGTTTTTAACAAAACAACACTGTTGTATTCGAATACAGCATCTCTGTATTCGAATACAAGGCTGTTTCAGCATTAAGTAGCAAAAACAGCATGTATGTATTCGAATACAGCCTTCTATATTCGATTACACAGCAAGTCAGTAGCAAAATAACATGTATGTATTCGACTACAACAGTCTATATTCGACTACACAGTAAGTTAGTGGCAAAAACAGCATGTCTGTATTCGAATACAACTTGTTGTATTTGAATACACATCAGACAGCAGCAGAAAAACAGCAAAATTCAGCTTTTTAAAGGGTTTCGAAACCAATCAACACTTACACACAAATCCAAACAATCACACTTAACAATTATACCGCAATCACCACGACATCTTGAGTTTCGAAATGGTTTTGCAATCAATCACACTTACAAACAATTCCAAAACATCCACACTTGGCAATTATAACACAATCACCACGACAACTTAAGTTTCGAAAAGGTTTTGCAATCAACCACACTTACACGCAATTCCAAAACATCCACACTTGGAAATTATAACACAATCACCAGGACAACTTGAGTTCAAACACTCAATCATAATCTTAAATCAAACATGACTCGCGTGCCAAGCACCCTAATGCAATGCGTATATGCCAAAATGCATGGACTCGGAATTTCAAACCAAAATCCTACTTGAAGGGCCGTAAATCATAATTGTACCGCCTATCACAGGCCGAAGTACTAAATTACCGAGGTGCTACCTATCACGGATCAGCATGATTTATTAAACACATGCAGTCTATCGCAGACCTCACACGACGCGACAATCCCTGCAAGGATAAGTTGAACTAGCAAATCACATGGAATCATCTCGTGGCCCATCTGGTCACCACGTACTATGAAATGTATGAGCATACTCAGACTCTATCCACGACAATCGTTAAGTAAATGTAGATATTAAAAGATTCCCCATTTTTAATACTCGTATAACTCTAACAATTCTGACGACAATCATTATGTAAATGCAGATATTTAAAGATTTCCATTTTTAATACCCATTTAAATCTAACAATTCGAACAACAATCATTAAGTAAATGCGGATATTAAAAGATTCCCCATTTTTAATACCCATTTAACTCTAACAATTCGGACGACACTCATTAAGTAAATGCAGATATTAAAATATTCCCCATTTTTAATACCCATTAAACTCTAACAATTCGGACAACAATCATTAAGTAAATGCAGATATTAAAAGATTCCCCATTTTTAATACTCGTTTAACTCTAATGAGTTTCAAATTCCACACAGAACATACTTAGACATATTCTCAAATTCAATCTACAATTCACACCAAATCACATCAATTCATTTTTCCACAAAATCCACACAAACACATGTCAAAATTTATAAATATTAATTATGAACACGTCAAATTTCATTTCCTCAAAACACAGATAAATGAGTTAAATTCATTTTCCACGAAACACTCATCAATATCACCAAAACCTAACTCTAAAATTCCACCCATAAAAGCATTAAATTCATTTTCACCGAATCAACACTTCAACCCTAACAAATTTCTTTTCCACACAACCACAGATAAGTCCCTAAATGCAAACTAAAAGTTTGGAAGGAGCCCTTACCTTAACGTTAGCTTTAACGAGCGATTACGATACCGTGAGTAATTCTGATAAAATCTCCGCTCACGGCGTTGCTTCCAAAGTTGGCTCACTAGCATCGTAGCGTGGAGGTGAGCAACTTTCCCTTTTATCTCCTCACCAAACGAAGCTTAGATCTAAAAGAAACGTGGAGATTTGTGTTTGACGGTTTTGAAAACACCAATACCGTTTTTCTCCGTTTTTGAATCAAAGGAGAAGAATGAAGCTGAGAAATCCTTGTCTTCTCACCCACCAAGCCTTGGGTTTCTTTTCTTGAAGTAAAATAAAGCAAAAGAAGAAGAAGTAACGAGGAGGAAGAGTGAGATTTCGTGAGGCAGAGAGAGAGGAAAACGTTTTCTTTCCTTTTCTTCTATTTTCTTTCTTTTATTTTTCCTTCCTTTCTAAATACCAAAAACTAGGCTAATAGCCTAAGAAACTCAACAAAAAATACCCTAAAATTGTATAATTTAGGATTTAAAATTAAGGGTCTTACATTTCTCTTTTCTCTTTTGACTATACTTTTAAGGAAATGCTCTTTGGCTTCTTTTCTTGACTTTTATTATGTTCTACTCTTCCAAGTTCAATTTCATGTTCTTGAAGTTTTCAAAAAAATGCAGAAAGAGACATCTTTGATAAGCTTTTCTTTTCAAAAATTTCTGTTACTTTAGGTTGTCAAGCCCTTGTTCATGATCTTAGAACTTTAAGGTTCAATTCATCATTAGTAAAGATTTTTCCAAGCGTCGTCAAGTGGTTGGTCAGATTAGAAAATCTTTTTTACAAGTCTAGAATAGATTCTCTAGGCTGCATTTGAACCACTTCATATTCTTGAGATAATGTATCGAGTTTAGAACGTTTTACCTCAATAGTTCCTTCATGAGTTACTTCAAGAGTATCCCAGATTTCGTTGGCAATTTTGCAATGAGACACACGAAAGAATTCATCCATTCTAAGTGTCGATCGTAACAAATTTTTGGCCTTCTAACCAAACAACACTTTCCTTTCGTCCTCAATTGTCCATGAGGCTTTTATCTTTATTTCATCTTTAATTTCGATGACTATTTTTGGAAAATAGGAACCATTTACTACTGCATCCCAAATATCATCTTCTCGTGCCTTAAGATATGCCTGCATGTGTATCTGCTAAAAGTCATAGTGTTCACCAATGAAGCAAGGTGGTTTATTACTACTACCATCATCTCTAAAAACTAGTTGTGCAGAAGCCATGAATAAAGATCGAGGAGAAAATAACTAGAACATGCTCTGATACCAATTATTAGTTCAAAGGCCTAAGAAGGGGTGAATTAGGTGTATATAAATTTTTTGGTTTTTAGAGACTTAGTGGATAATTTTTCTGATTAGGATAATGTATGGTAAAAAGTAAATTTCAGAAAAATAAAGAACACAACAATATAATTATGGTTCCTCTTACAAACAAGAGTACATCCAGTCCTCTTGCAAACCACAAGAGATTTTCCACTATTGTTAGAATAAGTACAAGTCCCACCCTAGGACCTCTTTTACAAACTCCTAACAATCACCCTAAGATAGCACACCACTATCCTAATTTACAACACTTGAAGAAAGAACACTATTTTCCTCAATTTACACTATAACTTGAATGGTTTACAATAATGAATTTGATTGAGATCAAGAGTGTATAACAATTGAGTACAACGAAAACAATCTAATATAATTTCAAGTACAATAGAGAATATTTCTCAATGATATGACAATGTAAAATTTGTACTTGAAATATGAAAGTGAGACTTTGAATAAATCAAAACATTTTAGAAAATTTGTTCAAAATTGTTCTAAGATTGATGTTAAGATATTAAAAAGAGTAATTCATTAAGTCTGAAGCTATGAAGTATTTATACTCCTGAGGTACATCACTTCAAATTAGTGGCAATCGTTTCTAGAGGTTTGATGAACATATGCAATGATCCAGGTTGAATCTGAACTGAAGAATTGCATTGTTTCACAGTTGTATTCGACTACAAAAGGAGTGTAGTCGAATACACCTATTTGTAACGTTCAATTTTATTTGAATTTTGAAGCTTGTATTTGAATACACATTCTTGTATTCGAACACATATGAATGAATTTTGCCACTGACTTGGTTTTGTATTTGGCTACACCATGTAATAGTTGAATACAAATGCGCAGTTTTAGCTACTGACTTAGCACTTATATTCGAATATATTGTCTCGTAGTTTAATGCAAAAGTCCAATTTGAGCTATTGACTTAATAATTGTATTTGAATACATTGTCTCACAATCGAATACAAATATTCAGTTTTAGCTACTGACTTTAGTCTGTATTCAGCTACGACATGTTGTATTCGAATACAACATTGATTTTTGTCAAAAACTTGATTTTCAAACATTGTACATGTATTTTGACAATTTGAAAATTCTTTTGATGCATATGCTAAAATGAAATGTTCTCATGTGCATTTAAAATATATTAATAAGATTGCATCATGTACCTTTCATTATACGACTTCTAACATATTTGATTATGTACTTCTTTTTTAGCATGCAACTTGATCATTTTTTTTTTGTCTTTGTCTTCATCAAAAACATAAGTATTTTACATAATTTACATGTCCATTAACAAAATTACAAAATAACAATGTAGAAATATTTAATAGACATATATTCAAGCATATACTTCAATACGAAAATTCAAAATTTAGCGGAAAAAAAAAATGCAAATAATGAGTTCATCTCTAGTCTCCAAACAAAAGAAAACAAAATAATAAAGATTCACTTCAAAAAAATGAGTCTGGCATGTTATTTTTCTTACATTATTTCTCATAGGTGTGAACAACTATTTTTATATGACTTACATAGTAAACTATCAACAATTGTAATGGTAGAAAAATAAACAAAACCACTAACAATGATATCTCTACATAAATAAAGTTTAACTTTCAATGAACAAGAACTTGAGAATCAAACATGTCTTAACAAATTGATGAAGTGGTAACAACGGCGGCGCGAATTGTGAAGTCAATGTTAGAAGAAAGTCAGGAAGTTAGGAACCCAGGTGGTAAGTGTTAACAATATGGAAGTTAGGGAACACAATTAGGAGATTCAGAGCGTCGAGGTTAGGGAAGTGGGGAGATAAAACGCTAAGTGTATGGGTAGATATAACATTAAATGTACGAGATTTTTATATTTTTTAAGTCTTCCTTAAGTCAGTTATGAATATAACTGCATTAAACAAGTTTCGAATATTTACAAAATTGTCACTATCTTGTTTTATTAAGTTGTTTATCTAAGTAACTGACATAAATATAGAAGAAGATAAGATATATTAATTTCTTTTTTTTTTTATTGCACCTCTTAGTCGGTTGCTAATATAACCATATTAAACGTGTTTCACATATTTATAATTTATCACTGCCTCATTTTCTTAACATGTTAATGTAAGCAACCCACTTAAATATATCTCTGTTTCCTTATTTGTTAAGTCTGGTGGCACGTAAACCACTCAACTCTCCATATTAAAAACTCAATTTTTTACTAATTAGAAGATAGCTTAACAGATATGTTAACTAAAGTGGTTCCTAGCACCAAATTTGCACATTGTTTGGATTTGGTGAATGTTGGAATTTTTACCCCAATGAAGCCTCTGTAGAAGACTTGAGGATTTCTAATCATGTTAGTAACAATTAAAGATCCAAGGTGGAGAATTGTGAAGTTTAGTGGATCACAATTGTGCTTATTAGTTAGTTATAACCTAAACTTTGTACCAAGCAATGTGATAGCTTTCATCCTGTTTGTCTCTGATTTTGTTTGCGTTGGACTTCTAGTTCTTATTTGCCTCTGATTTTGTTTGCCTTTGGATCTTGGTTACCTCTGATTCTGTTTTTCTATGGTTGTGGTTTGGTAGTTATAGTGAGTTAGTTAATTAGTTAGTTATTGTTATAACTAATTGGAGAGAAGAGATAGCGATAAAAGTCATGGTTTATAGCTTGTTGAAAAATCATGCTATTGATAGTAAGTGTTTTTTATATCAATTAGGAGAGTTCAAGTGAGCATAGAACAAAATTCTAAGAGCTGAACAAATCTATACTTTACATGATTATTGATAAAGAAATATAAATCATCGCTCATTGAAGATGTAAAAGATTATTGCTTCGAACATTAATATTAATTCTTATGGTTTTTTCATCTTTAATTCTTCCCTATTTCAATTATGCATTTATTATTCAAAGTTTCTTGGTTAAAATTATCACAAATACATTTGATTATAAAAAAGTAGACTACAACAACTATTTTAACTCTGCATGTGGTGCCTTATCATTTCACAATTATAATATTTATTGAAAAAGATAATAATAATAATAATAATAATAATAATAATAATAATAATAATAATAATAATATTTATTGGCTTTTCCAAAAAAACCAAAACTAAACGCTAAACATGCAATTACCGTCCAAATTAAAACAACTGGCCATATTATTGTGGTCATCTACATTTCAAAACCGACCACTACTTTTGAAACTTTGTTATATGCAATCTCATCACATGGCAATTTACTTCATAACGTTGCCATGAAAAGTTTACACTTTTAGACTATTCAAACATGTGGATAAATGAATCAGTAAAAAAATAAAAATTATAAACACTTGCCTTACATTAATATATGACATTTTAATTACAGTAAACATTTAAATTATTTTTCTTTTTTATCTCTTATTACTAATATTTGATCTTTATCATATAATCACCGATAGAATTGTCATAGAATACTTATTAAAAAAATAAAATATTCCCTGGCACGAGGATACACCCTAGTGATAACAAAACACACTTACAAATCGTGAAATTAAAGTTTCTAGTTGATAATGAACTCAGTTGTTCACTGTCCATATATAAGTCAACAAATATGCATAAATCTTGACATCTTCTACACATCATCCCAAACCAATCTTATACATGTAACTAATACAAAACCTCTAAAAAGATGGTCAAATAATGAATCCTTACTAATTTTAGTAAAACATAAATTTTATAATAAATAAAAGTTGTACTATTTAGTACAAGATAAATTTTGAAGAAATACAAGATTGATAAGTTGCCAATTTTTGAAAAGTTGGTCAAAGAGTCTGCCAATTTTTGAAAAGTTGGTCAAAGAGTCATCCTATATTTAGTGGAGAACATGAAAATGAGAATAGAAATCAATTATATATTTGATATTTTTTTTTTTTAGTTTTACTTTCTTATCATTTAATATTTCATAGAGAGATTCACCTTTGGATCAAGATCATATTAGATGTCTACAAGAAATCACTCAATCTCTGACGGACAAAAATTTCCACAACCACAAATAATCATGTTACAAACTTTTTTAACGGTCAGAATGGCCACACATTACTTTTTTGTTTCCATTTGTGATGGTTAAATTTGTCACTAATTTGTGATAGAAAATGCAGCCGTAAATTTATGAGGATTTAAGTCGCCACAAAGGATAAAGGTAACGAAAAAACAATACAGTTTACGAAAATTTAAGCCGCCACAAACTATTATAAATTAAATTAATATTAATAATATATTATATATAAAAAATTAATATTAATATAATTTTAAAAATAAAATTTAAATTTAAATAAAATATATATAATTAAATAACAATGTATAAATTATTCATACAAACCAAACATAAAATTAGAAAATATTATTCAAATACATCAATCATCATAATAATTCCTCTAATCATTAACTTCACCCCCTCCATCATTATTTGATTGAAAATTACCCAACGACAAAAGTCTCTCAAAAGTATTAATTACTAGTGCTCGAGAAAACATGGTTTGCAATTATATTTCATCTTCAAGTACACCACCACTAATCAATAGAGTCATAACTAGTTGAAGTTGACTTAAATCTGGTCTAACCAAGCCAGTTGTTGGTATAGTTGAAGTTGTTGTAAAAGGGACAGTACATACTGATATTGAAGAACGATGAGATCGATTCAAACTAATATTGAAGAAGACTCTGTCTGAATATATCATAATGGACCCTTTAGAAATATTGACGATAAACTATCGACCCAACACATGTCATTTGCACTAGTCACCACTAATGTTCATAAAGCTTGTAATCTTATATTTTTTCCATTGCAATGGACTAGCTCGCTTAGTAAGAGGAGTAGTTTGCTGATCATTCCATTCTTTTATGATTTGTTCAAGTTTTTCCTATATAAAAAATAATAATAAAATTAAAACTAATTAATTAATATATAATAATTTATAGAACTAATTAATTATAATTAGTAAGTTGTTAATTAAATATATATTTACATGAGCCATATGTCATAATCCATTAATATATTCATTTATTTCAAGACTAACATGAAGGTAACGATGTAACTCAACATGAGTGACCACTTTTTCAATTTATTTTTCTTAAAATATTAATTTCCAAGTATAATTGGTGAATTAATTGAATATAAATTACTAGATATATATTAATAATAATTGTCATATAGTATTTAATTTCTCCGACAGGCATGGAATCTCCTTTGTGAGTACTTGTACCCTTTTCAGATGTTCTACTAATCTTTCCTTTTTCTCCTTTTTTTTTTAAGCATTTGTAATCAATTTCCTCCACAAAGCACTATGTGTGTGTGTGTGTTTTTTAAGGAAACATTTACAAATTATTTAATAAATTATTTAATTTACAAATAATTTAATAAATCATTAAAATTTATACATTTTACATTTGTTTCAAAAAAATCATTTATTATATATTATGTAAATAAATAAATTCTATATTTTTGGAACAAATCTACTAACATTTTGAAATATGAACCTTTTTATGTCTTTTAAAAATAATTGATACATCACTTGATGACAATGCTGCAACATAAATAGATTTGGCCAATTACAACTTGGTAAGGGATAGAGAAATAAGGGTTATGAAGCCTCCAATCAGTATGGTGAAGCAAATTTAATTTGTTATGCGTTAAGTGTTGCTGAAGATCTTCAAAGAGATGAACCAAGCAACTATAGGGAAGCCATTAATAGTGAAGACAAAGAATCTTGGATTACAGTTATGAATGAATAAATTTAATCATTAGAAAAGAATCAAACCTAGATTGTGGTAGACATTCCTAAGAGTCAAAGGGTAATTGGATCAAAATGGGTATTCAACACAAAGGAAGGGATTCAAGGTAAATAGAAGATAAGATTCAAAGCAAGATTAGTTGCAAAGGGATTTTCTTAGTTTGAAGGAATTGATTTCAATGAAGTATTTACACATGTTGTAAAACATTTTTCAATCATAATTCTACTTTCAATTGTAACTCAGCATTACTTGGAGTTATCGCAGTTGGATGTCAAAATAACATTTCTACATGATGATCTGAGAGAAACCATTTATATGCAGCAACCTGAAGGATTTGCTAAAGGCAGAAACAAGTTTTGTCTTCTTAAAAAATCATTGTATGGCCTAAAGCAAAGTCCTAGACAATGGTACAGGAAGTTTAATAATTTTATCATAAGAACTGGTTTCCAAAGATGTAGTTTTGACAGATGCGTTTACATTCTGAAAAAGGAAATTCAAGAACGTTCTCCAGCTCAAGAACATTCTCCAGTTTTTTAGAAAAAGTCAAGAATGTTATCTAACTTACCTATTACTCTATGTGGTTGATATTCTTCTTGCAAGCTCTAATAAAGATCAAATTAAAATGCTCAAAGGTGATCTTAGAAATGAGTTTGAGATGAAAGAACTTGGAGAGGCCAAGATGATCTTAGGAATGGACATAAAAAGAAATAGAATGAAGGGGGGACTGTTTCTTTCTCAAGCTACCTACTTGAAGAAAGTTGTCACTAAATATAGAATGCATGAGACAAGGCAAGTTACTACTCCTCTGGGATAGAATTACAAATTGTCTATGCAAGACTCACCTAAGACTGATGAGGAAAGGAAAATATTGAGTTTCATTCCTTATGCTAGTGGAGTTGGCAGCATAATGTATGGAGTGATATTTAGCAGACCAGATTTGGCTTATGTTGTGAATGTGGTCAGCAGATTTATGACAAATCCAGGAGCACTGCATTGGTCAACACTTAAGTGAATTATGAGGTACTTAAATGACTCACTAACAGCAGGTTTAAAATTCAAAAAGACTTATCATGACACGGAACCAATCAAAGGATATGTGGACTCGGATTATGATGGAAACAAAGACACTAGAAAATCAATTAATAGTTATGTTTTCACTCTATATGGGATTGTTGTAAGTTGGAGAGAAATTACACATTCGGTGGTAGCACTTTCTACAACTCAAGTTGAATTCATTGCACTTACTGAAGGTGTTAAAGAAGCTTTATGGATGAAAAGACTTATTGGTGAACTAGGAATAAATTAGAATTGTGATAGTCAATTTATTGTATCATAATAAATCTAAACATATTGATTTTAAGTATCACTTCATAAGAGATGTGATTGTTTCAAAGCAGGTATCAGTTGAGAAGATAGCAACTAAGGACAACCTAGCTGATGCATTCACCAAATCACTTTCACAAGCTAAGTTCAAGCATTTCTTGGACATAGTTGGCTTCGTCAAAGAGTAAAGATGAAGCAATTATAGCAAGGACAATGATTGAATTATTTTGATATTGAGTCAAGGTGGAGAATTGTGAAAGTGTGTTTCAAATTAGTAACAAACTTGGAGTTAGTTATTATTATAACTGAAGTAGTTATGACATAGGTTGTTATAGTTAGTTAAGCTATGTGCCTTTAAATACTATAGCTAACAATGCATTGTGTAATATCTTGTAATATGTTGAAGTGTGTTGATGTATGTCATAGCTGGAAAATTGAGAGTTAGTTAGAAAGGCATAAGCAATTTGTGATTAATAGAAAATCATATAAGAAAGATTAAAGGGAGAAATGAAATATTGAGAGAAAGGTTAGTATTTCTGATTCATAAACAGTGATAGATACTAAGAGATCAATCTTGAGAAGACTTTATGAAGTAACAATGTCGATTTACAAGAAAGGGGGTTTGAATTATAAATGCGCCTTTTAAAAATTCCTGATAAAACTTAAGAAAATAACTCAAGAATGATCTTGGTTATAAAAACAGAAAACGGAGAACATTCCTGGTTTTTGTTATAAAACAGAGAACCTATTATGCATTAGTAAAACAGAGAAAGTGTTTAAAAGCAAGTAACCTTCTTGATCTTACAACACCTATTCTAGATCCACCTTGATCTAATTCAATCTCTATTACTTTCCACCCAGAAAGCAATAACAGCACCTATCTAACCTTGATAGGATGTAATCTTTAAACAAACTATAAAGAAGCTCTTATAGTTTGAGCTTTTACAATTTTATTATTTTTTGATAGAATCGAAGATTTCTCAACTCTTGTTTGAGAAGTGATTCTTTACAAATGATTTAGTTCTAATTTTGCAATCTAACATATGAATATATAGCAGCAGTTGTTTTGCGAAAGCATAATGTATGATTCTCTGTTTTGCAGAATTTCAAGTGTATGTGATTGATTTATGGATTTCTCAGCACTTGAATTTCTTGCCTTCATACTGGATGTTGTTCTTCTATTTTTAGGTTGTAGAAGTACTGAATGAAGGTACAAAGAGATGTTGGGAAAGCTCTGCTTTTTGACTGAAACATTATTTCAAAATTAAAATAATTCTGCTTTGAAGTAGCCTTTTTGACTTTTTGGTTTAGCATTTAAAGCAGTTATGTCCTTTCTTCAAATGATTATTCATGTTTCTTCATTGATCTTGGATGGTACATTCTCTGTCTTGAGTCTCGAGTGTAGCTAGATAAGATTGGAGAAGAATTACACACTAAAACAGAGCAGATGCAAAGTTGTTGTTGTTGTGCAGAAAACGGAGAATGTTTAACGTTCTCGGTTTGTTAAAATGAACTTTCTTGAGCTTCAATAAACATTATGGAGTTCCCGTTTTAATCATTTTGGATTTCCTTTGCAATTGTCTTGTCATATGTCAAGATTGATCGAACTTTCTTGACATTTGATTTTTGGAGTTTGCAAACTGTCATGACTTTTGTCTATCTTTGAGTCCTTTTATTTTTGAGATTAAATAGCCCTTTTGAGCTTGGATGAATCCTACTTGTTCCTTGCCATGTACTAGTTGTATATCAATAAATTTCTTGGGTAGATTATTTGTTAAAGATGTAGAAAAAGTTTGATCAACATGCTGTGATGAACTTTTTTGAGGCTGGAGATCATTCTCTATTTTGATGCCGAATGATCTTGTTTTGTCTTTTCTTCTTTGGTTTGATTCTGTTCTTAATTAAATCCACTCAAAAACACATGTTAAATTAACATAACATTTTAGAATCATAATTAACTTTCTTAATTAACCTTTGTTTGTTTTCATCAAAACTTTAAATATGGAGTTTGTCTCAACACTTCAATCTTGTAAAGTTCAATTATTAATAGTGAATTAATCTTGTTTGCTTGTGTGTGACGTAGGTCTCATCAATTGAGACCGAACACGTAAATTCTTGGTGTTATTCTTCTTTTATCCTTCTTTATTTTTGTTTACATTTGATTGAGAAAACTATTTTATCAAACTGTAGAAAACCAATAACGTTCTAGTTTACAAAACCAATAACGTTCTAGTTTCCGTACAACCAAGTTCCATCCACTGAGACAAATGGTTTACAAAATTTAAACCCATATATGCACGGAGGGAAAGCCCAGAATAGTCGTTTGAAAATTTTTGATCCTTGTAATAAAGTATTATCAAAATATGTAACTGATACTTCCATTTCCACAATAGTTCTTGGAAGAAATTTTTGTATAGTCAACAACCACCTTGGAAGGTCATTGTAAGACTTTTCCCAGTTCCCATAAATCGTTTCGATAGCTTTGTTCTTTGCCATCCATGCCTTTCTATAGGTGATTGTATAGTTGTATCGTTCCCGAATATGTTCAATGATCACCTTCACTTTAATTGATGGATCAACTTTCAAAAGCGACTTTATGCTTTCGCATATGACGTTAGAGTCGAGCTTGGTATGATCCTGTGACATAGAGGAATTTGCACAATTATGGGGGCCTTTCAAACGACCAATCACCCATTGCTTATTTTTTTGACTTAACGAAGCCCTACATTTGAACAAGCATTATGGATTCACACATTTAATTACATATCTGTATTGATCAGATTTCACTACACGGTAATTGAGGGAGTGTTTTATGTGATAATGCTTAATTGCAAGTTGATAGTCTGGTTTGCTATTAAACTTCATTCAAATCTCAAGAGATGCATCTAATGGAGGCGGTTCATTAGATGACATATCAAATTCGAAGGATTGGTAAGCATAATCGAAATTTAGATTACGCATATGGAATGGTGGATCGTATGTTGGCTCTAGATCATCACCATTGTCGTTGTCACCTTCGTCGTCCTTGTCCTCGTCTTCATCAAAGTATGTTTCTTCTTCACTCTCTTCACTTTATTTCTTGTTGATCAAAATCGGCCATATCATCTAGTAGAATATATGGTTCAGGTTGAGATGGTTCAGGTTCAGATGTTTCGGCTTGGTCAAAGTATGGTTCGGGTTGGTATGGGTTGGGCTGGTAAGATTCATAATTTTGAAAAGAATAAGTGTTTTGTGTTTCAAAATGGTATTCTGGGTGAGGTGTGGTTGAGGATGATGGTTGACCAATATCATATAATGGATTACCATTCTCAAATGTGACATATAACTCGATAGATCCGAGTTGCGGCCACTGTTTATGAACATCAAACATGAGTTCAACATCTTCGTCGTCTTCAACATTTAACAATTCATAATGAACTAGGCCTTGTCCAAATGAGATAGGGTGTCGAAAAATCATATTAAACACCTTTTGATTTTCTAACCTCAACTTTGTTTCAATTTTTTTCTTCAAGTAGGTAAGGTTGCATCCAAAATTAACTCGAATAGATTTTTTTTCGTCACTTTTAAAATATTTACCAATATCTTGTCTTTCACATATTTCACCATTGTAATAAATTAGAAAAACTATATTTTTTGGTGTCATTGATATGAAAATTAGATATTGAGATTGAGATGAAATGCAATGAAAATAATATGTCATACTTATAGATAACCAATTATGATACATGCAATGCTGTAAAATGCTTCCAACACTTGTCCAATCCCATTGTGATAATTTAAGACTTCTGCATTGTCAATGTGATAGCCCACATGCATGCTGCCTTACATTATTTCTATTATTTTATTTTTCTTATGCATATATTACTAACAAACTTATTATATATCAGTTTATCTGGAGGCTATATCTACATCTAACATACGATTTGTTTCTACATAATAGAAATACATCAAACTGATTGAATGAAACTACAATTTGGACTACCTCAAGAAATTCCACATCCTCCAAGGAACATGAAAAATTATCATAAGGTAGATTTGCATAAACAAGTTGACTATAATTGGGCATTATTCTACGAAAATGACAACAAATAGTGAAATGAACGAGAGAATCATATTCTTCATGGTCAACCTCTAAATGTTGAATTCAAACCAAGTTACGAATACATGGTTTGGTTTTGCAAAAATTCTAAACGATTTATTTCTGTAGAAAACCAATTGGTTGATCCTCGTGCCAATCCACCTCAACCTCCACCACAATCTAGCCAACATTTTTTCACCTTCAACCTCCACCGCAATCTAGCCAATATTTTTTTCACCCCCAACCTCCACCACAATCTAGCCCACATTTTTTCCAAGAATCAATGCCCAACACAACACAACAAAATCAATATTATATACCAACACCTCCTGACACTCAACCTCCTCATACTTTTACCCACACACCACATCCTCATACTTTTACCCATACACCACATCAATCTTATGGGTTCACGCCAGGGGAACAATTTAATTTTGACAATCAACAACCACATCAAGAAGACAACCGTCGACTATCATTTGCATCAAGCGAAGAGGAATTGTTGTATTACACATTCAACAGTCGTCATAATACACCTAAGTCCGCTACCCAGTTACTGAATAATATGTGTCTACAAAACTTTCAAATTCTAAGCTTTGGGAATGCATATACTCCGTTGAATCAAATATCTAACTAGACTCAAGGTGGAAGTAGTTCTTCTACAGCACTTTCCCCTAGACATCCTCCACAACAAGAAGACGAAGATCAAGAAGAAGAAGAAGAACAACAACAACAACAAACTCGTGATGTACCAAGGCGTCGTCAAAATCCCGTACATGTGAGAAAATCTCAGCAATGTGGTACTAGAGGCCACCTTCGACATTAATTATGGTAATTTTGTAAAATTTGTGATGTTTTTTATGAATAAATTATGTAATTTAAAGTTTTATCATAATTTAAATTTTCTATTTATTTATTTTTTTGTATTTTTATGAATTATAATAATTATAATTATATATATATATTATTTTTGTTATTACAATAAATATTAAAAAAATTAATAATTTTAAAAAAAAAAAAAACCTTTGGGAAATCGGCATTTAGAACTTGAATTTCTTAAAATTTTATCGTAATTTAAAATTTCTATTTATCTATTTTTATGAATTATATTAATTATATATATATATATTACTTTTGTTATTTCAACAAAAAATGAAATAATTTTTTTAAAAAAAAACAAACCTTTGAAAAATAGA